>DVPF01000277.1:0-10252 GCA_018239045.1 Yanguna cosyra | reverse complement strand
GTGAGCCGATTCGTAGCCATAGGAATGATAAAAATCTACCGCTGAATCCAGTATCGTCAGTAAGTGTTATCAACCTATCTAGCTTATAGCTCGGGCGTAGGTGAAGATGTCGTATAGAATATTGCAAAACTGTGCTAAATCTGTTTTCTATATATCTTGTATAAGCTGTCATAGACAACGACAGCTGAAGCTACTGCTAGATACGTAGAGATGTTAATATAAAATTCTGAGTCACATAAATTTTATGCGTTCAGTGGTTTTCTTCTCAACCGTCCAAATCACATAACTTTTCCCTCTATACGATTCTGCATTCCTCCTTTAATATAACGTAATGTAAGAAATATCAAATTATATTAAGAATATTCTATATATTCCCATATTTTTCATGTTTTCTATCTTCTCTTTGCTAATTACAAAGAAAACCTGTCATCTCTTGCTAATCGTATCGAAAAAAGTATTGTTCACAACATATCATCACGCCTCGCCCCCTACCGAGTAGGCAGACACCGAATGTCAATTGTGTCTATCATTATAGATCTCACGTATTTACAACGTGTATAAAGCAAGTGCTTGACTGCCTTGTTGGTCGTGTTGTTTGCAAGCGCAACTGCCGATCGAAAGATCCTGGGTTCAAATCCCGGGTCGGGTACTATTTGATTTTTCTAATTAAAATTTTCTAGTAGTGGCTCGGAGTCTGGATTTGGACTCGGTGTATGGCAATAGGCTCACCACCTACTCCATAGTGGGACGTAAACGTACCTGATGAAACGTGGAAGTGTACTACATCCCTCTGCCTACCTCTTTGGGGATTACAGGCTTGATGTTGCGTTAATGTTTATAAAGCAAATATATTATTCATAAACATAAAATCTAAATATATAACGATGAATAATAGTTTATCTAATGATAATTTGTAATAGGCGCCATGTTACTTTTATCTTGTAAATACTGATATCTCCTTGCATAAAACCGCAATTAACCGTAAGTGGCCAAACAGATATGAACTACTTTGAGTCATGAACGGAGTACCAATGAATCAGGAAACTATAGGAATTACTCACATTTAGCGGTTAAACAGTAATTATGTATGGGAAATACCTGTTCCTGAAAAGAGTTGGTGCTGTCCTGGGTCACATTACACACTATTTGATATTTCTAAAGGCAGTTTTAAATGTCAATGTTCTTCTAAGAAACTTTCTTTACCTCCTATTTTTCAAGGTTTTTTTTTTATGAAATGCAACTAGGCACGGTCACGGCAACGTCATAGAGGTTGACAATAAAAGATATTGATAAGTATCCGTAAAAAAATAAAGGATCGTTAAAAGGAAAATTTATATTTTCCATACCAAACACAACCAGGTTTTGTTTCTCTGTTAAGTGAACATTAGCACATGTAATATCTCAGATAATAAATTTTTATCGTTAATTTACAAATGACTGCCTCATTGGTCATGTTGTTGTCAAGTGCGACTGCTCATCGAGAAGGCCTGGGTTCAAATTCTGAGTCAGCTAGCACTAGATTTTATATCTTACATTTTCTAGTAGAAATTTCTAGTTATGGCTAGGAGTTTGATTTAAGCCCGGTGTACGGCAAGAGACTTATCACGTATTCCATAATGCGACGTAAACGTAACTGGTGAAACGTGGGAGTGTACTACACTCCACTGCCTACTTCTTCGGGGATTACAGGCGTGATAATACGTTTACGAATTTCAAATAATCATCAAATTTACCAACAAACGAACACGATGTTTCCTTTTAAAGTTTCCTTTAAATATTTAACTTTACCGTTCAACATTAAACGTGACAGAAATTCTAACAGTCTAATTCGGTTATTCCCTTATATATTAGAATACTTACAATTCCATATTAATCATATAATTAGCGGTAAGAACAAGCAAACGCGTACGTGAGACAGGACAAGTACTAAACATATCCTGTTTGGTAGCTAGCTTGACGTGATTATTCATTCAACAGGTATACTCATATGATTGTTGAGTGTAATGTAATTCAATTGGTTGTGTTTTTGAAACTAAGGACGTTATGCTGACATTGGAGTGTAGTCTTTCACGTTTCTTTGGTGCGGGGTAATGACGTTGCATTACCAGATTATGATTTGAAAGATGTAACAATGATGAACAAAAGTCGAAGTATATGTTGTAGGTACGTATGTGCCTTAATATATGTGTTTAATATCTATAAGAAGAAATAGGACAGAACAAGTAGAATATCGATACAGCAGAATAATTGTAGAATATCCTACGTCTTCATTACAATTGAATTTTATACGCAGTTCAAATATTCAATTATAGTACTTGAAAAAGTAAATAGTTGTTGAATGAAAAATAACAGACCAATGTGAATTTAAGGAACTTTATTTCGTTAATAACACAAACATCACGGAAGTAAAATTTAAGTCAAAACTATCATTAAAATCTTGTTTTTACAATCGTAAATTCCATTAATAATCGAAATGGTGCAATTTTATATTAATATGTATATATGTGATATGAATCTGATAATAACATTCATTTTATTTTGAAATTTTAGTCCCAAAGTGCTCCTTTATAATAAGAAGATATGATATTAAATTGTAAATATCCGACAAAGACGTTAATTATAATCGTCATAAGTATTTTATTTTAAATATAATAGATAATAGAAATATTAATCGTTAGAAAGATTGTATATTAAATTCATAACATGAATAATAGAAAATATGAATACATTTCTTAGGACTAGCTTTAAGGATCACAAATTCAACACACAGTATAATAACAATATTGTAGGAAAGAGCTATAAAGTTACCGCAATGAAAATAAAGATAGTTGGTTATTTTGTACTCAACATTAGAGCTGATCAAAATTCTGTTGTTTATTTAGCAACGCTTCAGAGCAATAATGTATAATCTTGAATCATTCTAGAGTTAATAAAATTTGTTTCATAAATGAGATATTTCAAAGGAATGCAAATAAAACAATTGACCATATCGAATACAAAAGCATCGAAGATATTTACAAGAGCATAAAGAGGTAACCTAATATTATCTTATTCTGTACAAAATTTGGCAATAAGAAATGATTTGTTAACTTCATCGTTGTGTTTGCCTATCCATTAAAAATATATTGGAATATAATCCTAAATTGTACGTAAAATGCATTACAATTCATACATAAGCATTTAATGGACGATGATAAATTTGAGTTTAAGGATAATGAGAATTGAGATTATAAAACGTATTTATTATCTTAATAAATTACTTAAATTACATTCTAATAATGATAATGAATAGCAAAATTCGCTTAATTTTAAAGATTATGTTACACAGTAAATGAATGAGAATAAAAGCTATCCAAAATAATATTTTCAAATGAAATCAGACACTTTGTGCGTTATATAATTTAAATACACCCTGCTTCAAATCCTTGCAACCATCAAAGTACGTGTCACATGAAAAAGTCATTATCAAGGAAGCTAAAGTAACGAATGATAATTGAAACTATTTAGCCGACTTACTCTATCGAAAGTATTAAATTCAATTACTCTGTTAGCTTACAGCAATTATATTTTTTAATTTGCAATATTTATTTTTAATATTTCCTAAAGACAAAATATTTAATGGAAAGGCTATTGATATGGCTAATACGATTCAAATATTCATGAACATGGTTTTCAAATGGAACTAGTCATGGAACTAGAACATGAAGGCAAAATCATTAGATTTGATAAAATCTGTCTTCTTTTTCTTAGATTTGATAAAATTTGTGATTCCGACATAATCTTAAATGGTGAAACTATATAAAAGCCTATTTAACTTTTATTAGCTACTTCAAAGAAGGTAAAGTCTAACTACAATATATATATTCATGGAGAAGCTTTTAATTTTATTTTTTTATTAAACAGCTGCTCATTCAAATTATATATATATAGATATATTTAAATTCTGCTAAAATCAAACAGAAATGGTGTTATAAGCTTGAAAATCAATATACATAACCAAAATTGGCATAAATAATGCATTTCGAAATTTGTAACATTTTCATGATTAAAATTAAGAAGAAATGTGCAATTGAACGAGTCATAAAGAATTTTAAGATAACACCATTACGATGGCTTCAGCATTAATAGCCCTAAATATTATTGGAGTCACGACAGACAATATTCAATTAATAATATATTAAATGACCCTAAATATTTTTAAGTCACAAGTTATTATTGATCCAAAGTCATTCCAATTAAAGGTCAACCTCGTTGATAGTGAAGTTTCAAAAAGTACATCATAAGTTTTAAAGCAGAACCTTACATAGTAATACTGGTTGGTTATACAGGGATATTGGTCCGGAACCGCGAGGACCGGCGTCATGGTTGCGCAGCGACGCGGTTCCTACGCGCAGACTCCCGGGATGCGCTGTGGACTTCAGCTGTGCGGAGCGTGATGCCGAAAATATCCTCATGGTAACGGTTCTCCTCCTGGTAAAATATGACCGATTGTATTGAATCTGCTATCTTTGGTTATAATTCTTTTTCATCGTCATCATCATCAGTCTAAGTACTCTGTTGGACATAGGTCTCCCTGAGGGATTTGTACGTCTCTCTATTGGGCATAGGTTTTTTCTTCTATTTTGGGAAACCTGAAGCATACTCCAATACAGTGTCGTAGTTCGCATTTGCGTAGACAAATATTATTAGTGATACAAATTATCATATCACATTAGCGACTAAGAAATTGTGCGCCACAGCCAACTCATTATATTGAATAAATATCTATGTTGCAAAAGTACGCTATAGAAATAGGAAAACATTTATACAACTATTGACATTGCAAAAAGTATAAACTTAATGATCAAGTTCATAAGTAATAAATTGTTGGAATTAAAGTATGCCCAGTTATTTATCAAGTCGAATTTAATCTAAATAATTTCTCTAGTCTCAGAATAATTTATGGTATAAATTTCGAATAAGATAGATGCGTATAAATAATTAAAAATTAACTCACCTTTAATGTAAACATGAAATTTTGTACTTGCTCGTCATTTAAGTTACCATGCTTTTTGATGATGCCTTTTAGTTTTTGATGGACATCTTCAGCCATCTTACAGTCACCGCATACATAGAAATGGGCACCCTTATTGACAAGAAGGTCATGGATTTCTGGACCTTCTTTCTCTGCTAGCTCTTGGACGTACGTCTAAAATATTTTATAGCCAGAAATATAAAACCACTATTTAAATCAACAACTTGCATGTATCTCTTAAATTAACTATCAAAACGAATTTTTCACAATTGTATTTGTAACCATTAAATCTAATCTCTGGTACAGTTATTAAAGATATTGCATTTAATTGCACAATAAATAAATAAACTAACGATAATTATTACAATTATTATTTTACCTTAGGGAAATGTTGTTCCCTTGACAGGGCAAGGAAAACTTTCATCAGAACGCCATCTTTAAGTGCTTGTTCTTTCTCTTCTCGATACAAGTCCATGGTCTTGGTTCGACACCCAAAGAAAAGCCAAACCGGACCAGCCGTTGGACGGGTACGAGAATTCAATTGAGCTCTGCGGTGATGCCAAAATCCTCGGAATGGTGCTATTCCTGTTCCAGGGCCTATCAGTATAAGGGGAACTGATAGATCTTGTGGAAGATGGAAATTTGGGGCACTGCAATATTGTGAACACGTCAATGCATGGAATTCAGAATGATGCAATAGATAATAAACTACTCCACACACAATGTTTACCTTCGGATGAATAGATAAACTTCATCGCCAGGCTTGCGTTCCATGAGATAGTTTGAACAAACACCGTAGTGTATAGGACCTTCGCCATCTGTTTGGACATGACATCACCACGATCAATCTCCCTTATAAATAGCCAGAAACCTAATTCGGTTATAATTAGGTAGTTGTTTCTAAGAATACTGTAAATGAAGCTCAAAACAAACAAAAATAGATCATATTGTAATCAGATTTTCACTGGAATTCATAATTTAGCAAGCGAAACGTATGTATGTGGGCATCGACAGTAATAAACTATGAGGTGCTATTATAGTGACTACGCGAGACTAATGTTTATTTACTCGTACTAACCTTGAGTGCGATACGTAACTACGGCCACTGTGAGATGCAATCGTTTTGGATGGGCGATTGGTGATGACGAAATCGAGTAGAATCTCGGCTGCAATGGTGATAGAAGTGCGGCAAGTAACGAAGCACTTGGTTTGGCTGATGGGAATTGATCCAATACTTCAGGTAGTGTTGGGAAATGGAAATGACGCCAGTCTTCGTAAGCTGCTGGATCCTATTGACAGGGACATTCATATAATAGAGTAACAAATAAACAATACAAGTTATATAAAGACAATCGGTTCAGTGTTAATTTTTATAATGTCTCATTATAGTTCCCATAGTACTTTTACTACGTTTCTTTACTACGCTCAATCAAATATTTATACACTCGATAAAAGGTACAGTTAACTTACCGTTGACAGTAAGTCAAGCTGTTTCTTCTCCTCTTCATTGTCACAAGTTGTTGCCAAGTATTGCAGAAGAATCGTCGTTGGCGGAGTAGTGATATCAACGAAACGGGTGAATAAGTCTCGCACGCTCACAGCGGGTAAGCGTTCATGTGGCTCCCAAGATTTCACTGGTCCTTTAAAATCGATATTGTTTAAAAACAATGAAGATTGATTCAATGATTGAGTGTTAATTTTATGATAGTAATAAAAAACAAGTTACTTACCACTGGAAGTATGAGTCTCTTTCATTAGTTGCAGTTGTACTGGCTTATCGTAGTTATCAATATCTTTCAAACGATCCAGTAAACTATCTACCAGTTCTTTACGATTGCAAGCAATAATGCCTACATGGTCTCCTGGATCATATTTTATTTCACCCTGAAATCGATATTTTTAATTTAATTGCTATTATTTAAAAAAAACTACCTGTTATATGGTCCCACACTTCTATTATGCACTATAATGCACGATGTCTTTGATATCCTATAATACGACTTTATTAACAATTAATTCAATATTATGACAATATTATCTTTATTATTGGTGAAAATCCAATAAATGAACAGAACCGCCGATTTACCTTAGGTTCCATATCAATAAAGATAGTAGACCTTTCAGCAGACGAATCGCCTAAATCTCTATTGGCTTTGACCACACAAGTAACTAATTGCCTGTTGACCGCAGATTGCAGAGCGTTAGGTAACGCGGGTGGTTTGCAAGCAGGATGCGCGAAGCGTACTGTTTCTTCACTAAGGGCCACTGTACCTAAAGCTCGCTTAGCTTCTTGGAGAGTTTCATCATCATCCAAGCAGAACGTTTCGCAAGAGACCTATAATAAAGCAACGAATTTAAAAAATACATCTTATAACAAAAATTTTCCTGAAGCAAAATAGAACAGATTTATAAAGATTTATATTGTAAGTATAAATCTATCATGTTGTCGCACCGCTTAATATTATTTTGACTTGACATAAAAACACTGCAAATGTTATGACAACGTCAATCAGACAAACAATTTTGAAGTGGTAATTTATCCACTTATTGGTTAGATAACTTTAATAACGATAATGAAATATATACATGTAGTGAAGCACAAAAAGTTGTCATATTAAGCCATATAATGATTATTGTGTCATAATAGGCCATATATGGTAGGTATAATTAGTTAATTAAGCACCTAGACATCCTGTTCCGGAACCAATGATTAAATTAATATGTTATTACGCCCTTGAAAACTACTCATTAAAACGCCACAATTACATCAACATACCAAATTCGAAAGTTACGCTTAATTAGTATTTAAGCAATTACGTATAAGGAATATATTAAATATGGGTGTTTAAACAGGAAGAAACGTTGTTCACCATAACAGAATAGACTTTATAAGACAATCAGGTTGTACTCACATTGAAAACACTAGAGGCCCATTTGCGGAAGGCTTGGTCCTGTCCGCACATTTCGTCGCCAGTGGCGAGGTCATGGATCCGTTCGCCGCCGAGATCGCCCAGCAATTTGTCCACGTATTTGCCGAAATTGCAAAAGTTCGGATACGCACTGGACCCGAGAGCGAACACGGCGAAGCGAACGTTGCTGAGTGGACCGAAGCTGTCGATAGAAGTCGCATCTGTTGCGCTACCTATATTGCAATAGCAAGAGATATCATTACTGTTGTAACCAAAATCATGGTTTCTTGGTCTTAAATTAATAGGTAATTAATAAATCTTGGTACAAATTACACGGTCCTTACGATATCAAACTAAGCAAGGCATGATTCAGGCGGTGCATAATAATATGGTTATCAAATATATAGATGATAATAAAGTCGTATAAAAAATTGATGCATACATTTCTTTCCAAATGCACAATTATATTGATCGTTTTATAATCGGGCGAAGCAAAAAACCTCGTAATTATCAATCATGTTTGCCTTCGGTGGAATCAAATCGATTCGAATCAGCAGAGAGGATCATTACCCACTAAATCGTCGAGCCAGTTAACAGGAAAATAATAGGCTTTAAAATTAGACATATATTAGACAATAGGAGTACTAAGATGTAACTGAAACTTTGGTACAGAAACAATGTCACCCGATGAAATGTGGCTTTGAAATGAAATACCCAGAACATTCATCCTCAGAGAAGGTCGTCAATATATTAAATGTACAATGTACAATGTAAGCTCAATAAAATGATATATTATTATATATAAATTTTATTTTATGAATGTAACAATTTTCCCAAACTAGACCATTTCGTGAATTTCGTCGTAAACACTGCAATTCAGTTAAAGGTGATTTTATTAACACCATTATCCGGTACAAAATGTTTGACATATTTTTAAATGTTTATAATTTTCTGTTGGTACTATCTCAAATGTATTTTTAAAGTTATACTGATTTTCGAAAAAAATTATACTGATTTATAAAGATTACGGCGTGAAGATACATATGTATGTATGTATGTATGTATTATAAAATAATAAAAAAAATAATTTACCTTTGAGTGATTCTAAACGACTCAGTTGTTTGGGATTTCCAGCAGCGTATCTTTGCAGCTCGATTTGACTGTTGGCTTTTATGAAAGATTTCGGAGTCAGCATTTGAGCGGACCTAAAAAATATAAAACCGAAATAAATTCGAGAATAAATTTAAATTAAAAACCCTACGAATTTATTAGGAAGCTATTTAAAAATGCACAATTTAACATCATTCAAGTACATATTTTTGTAGAAACAAATTGAGAAAGAATAACAAAGCAGAGTAAAAGCGTAACATTATTGGCCCAAGCAATAACTCAGCCTCAAACGTCTTTTAGATCTTACCCGGCAGAATCCTCGCCGACTTGATCCGCATATAAAATCTCGCAGAGATGCTCCCCAAAAGCCTACAAAGCAGTAACCATATCGTTAACTACGTACTTTGAAACATCCTACTAAATTAACCTCTTGCTCAGGTGTAGTTCACCACAATCGCCCACTTAAAACTGCCGAACATATATCCTTACAAACGCTAGTAATTCACTTTGAAATACATATAAATAAACAAGAAGGATCAGTATATAGTTTTCTCTACTCACAATTATTGAAACCAAATTGGTCTATAAATTTGTCTTTACTCATGGTGTCTCATTTTTTATATCACAATTTAACACCACTGAACCACCGATGTAAGAGATACTTAGCGCTCGGTTGTCTCTACCTACGCCGTGAGGGATCTGACGTGAAGATGTAATAAAACACCTAACCATCGTACTTGCTATTGTAAGTATAATTTGAAAATTCATGGTAATGTATGTAGTGATTATAACTGTACTTACGACTCCATTCTCTGGCGGGTCACCGTTTCCGAACGTAGAGGTCACGACAAGTAGAAGTGCTTCGTGTTCAATTGATGTTATGTCATAATCAGCCATACAATGCACCTGTAGTGAACGATATAGTCGTAACTGTTTTTTTGGGTACATTATATTTTTGATTATTATCGTTAATAAGATCAACCCTTTCAAAAACCGATTCTGATTCGTGAATGATAGCTTTATCTTTAAAAATACGTACACACAAAACTTGCTAAGCCTTTTTGTTTTAACTTTTAAAATGTTTTAAAGAAATACCAACAGTCTCAAAACGAATCTTGTAGTATTTGCCTAGTAAAATTGACTAATACTCCGAATTTAACTGACTCTTCAAATCAGTTATATGAATGTATGCACTAGGGTGTCCGTTATTTACCAAGTT
>DVPF01000276.1:0-10257 GCA_018239045.1 Yanguna cosyra | reverse complement strand
GTTTTCCGCATGAAGAGAAACTAATAAATCGTAAGAGCAATCGATAAAAAAGTATGATGACCATTGTGTTAAATAATTCTGGGTTCTATTTTCCAACAAATAATATCCACAACTCCATAACGTAGACTCCAGCAGGTCGTGATTATAAGGATTTATACCGCCTACTATACGGTCGAGTAGGCTGCAAGCCCGACTGCCGATCGAGAGGTCCTGGATTCGATTCCCGGGTCGAGTATTATTAGATTTTTCTAATTTAGATTTTCTAGTACTGGCTCGGAGTCTGGGTTTGTGCCCGATATATGGCAATAGGCTCACCACCTACTCCATAACGGGACCTAAACGTAACTGGTAAAACGCGGGAGTGTACTTCTACTCTCCTCTGCCCACCTCTTCGATTACAGGCGTGATGTTACATTATATACATATTCTTTTTAGGTTTCCGCAGTAGTAATTATCAGATGGACCGATATCCCGCAGACCAACTCTCGAGAAGAACAAATGTAACTGAGTTTCGGAAACTGACGAGCAAACAACTTCGAGGAACATATTGAGGTATCTGTACCACGCTCGGTAGTTTAGTCTTTCCAACTGAGAAAGACGACGACAAAGCAAAAGCCATCCTTTGTTCCCTAAAACAAAAAGTTTTCAAGTAAGGCTTTCTCTGACCAAGTCTGTATGTCCATTTACTTGTTATGTACCTTTACATTGTGTTAGCTGCCCACTATCTATTCTACGTAAGGATTCTAGTACTACGGGTTTTTTATTGTTATTGCGAATTCTGATATTGAAGAAATACTTTCTTTGCTGGTCAATGAACAGCGTAACTTCCGCTTTATGATGTTAATCATTCATTCCCATATGTTCCGGTGGTAATATTATTGTAATATTAAATCCAACTGGCTTCCTTTTCCTTACAAGTATGTATAAGCTTCTGTTGATTGTAATTTGAACAAATCGACACACTATTTTTAGTTATTAATGGATTTCTTTTGTTTCAGAATTTACCTGTTTGACTGTCAATATTGTCGTTTTTGTGCAATAATGAATATGTATCATACGTTTATACTATTATACATATTATAGGCATTCTTTAACGACAAATAATATCGGGGCATCGGGGCATTAGGCATTGATGGTATACACAATCGCAAAATGCGTTTTGATTATGTTTACCAAAATGAAGAAAAACTGAAGTACAAGTAACATTATGATTGTTTGGTTTTTGGAAAGGATGGCATATTGCGCCACTATTTCAATTTCATATCGAGCATTTGTATCTGGTGATAGGTAAGCCAATATGCTTCCAGCTCTTTCTCAGGAAAGAGAACACGGACACCGATCTCACAACAATATCCACTTGTCTGAAAGAACAATGGAATTTTCGAAACATTATAACAACGCATTTCCGTACAACCTCTTCGTACGCTCCTTTGTTGTTATTCCTCATATTAACAAAAATGAGATATCCCTAACGAAGATTTGACGAATTCTTTTAACAGTCGTTTCCAAGAAGGTTCACGAGCGAAAAATATTACTCTAAATTATAACATAAAACAGTAGATATCATAGAAACGTTGTAAATAAATTTTATTCGCAAAATCTACAAATGCATAATTTCCTCTAGTTTACACGTATTCAAAAGTATTTTAGGAATTCGGAAGTTGGCATATCCAATACAAAAATAGAACTCAACATTTATTTTGAGACCATTGGAAAAAGAACGAAGCAAAAATTACTTCAGGCGGAGTACAGTTGGAAACCGATAGCCTAATAAACTTCGCCTTTATCAAGTTAAACTTGCAGACTTGGTATATTTCTTCCAGCTCATTTCGTTATTGCTACCTTACTTGTATTTCGAACAGTATCTAAAGAAATGCCTCAAATGGGAACTGTTTTAAATAATAAATCAAGCTAACATCATATTTGAGTATTTCACTTGTATGAAATTCGATAAAGAACGGTATGTACAAATTAAAAATAGCACATAAATCAGGTATCAATTTTTTTTCTACAAAAATCAAGTATCACTTTTTTTTCAACAAAAAGGTATTTATTTTTGTTTCTTAGCATATAGCAGTGTAGCGGTGACAAACACCGCGAAGCAGAGATTATCTGTCAAGCAAATGATATGTGAAACCCCCTCGTTTCGTGCGTAGTAAAATGGTCGTAAGCACTCCCACATAAAGTTAATTTATATGTACATACATTTGTAGTGAATAAGTCCGTTCATAGTTCTGCACAGAATATCGAAAATATATAACAGCACTACAAAGAAACACAGAATTACTTTCATTAATGCTTCTTAATTATCTTTTATAAGAACTATTCATGTACAGCGACGTCTTTACAACTTTAATAAGGACATATTGTTTTTTGGAACTCCCGCCAAAAAAGTTGAATATTTGGTACAACAACGATCCTTGAATGTGAAGGGAGTGTACATGTCATAGTACTTTAAAGGTCGACAAAGAAAATGTCGACACTAAACTATACGTGCGACATGATTAAACAGAACCTTGAAAATATTTAGTCAACTTCAACAATATTATATTTACTAATACACCTTTATGGTGCCAACGTAAAAAACATGTTAAAATACGAGAACCTTAGGTAAAACTCGATCGTCGACTTTGGCCCTGGATTTACTATGATTCAATATAATAAATAATCCTTACAATCCAATAATTTTAGCTAAATATGGGTTTCTCCTAACATCTTTATGACTCCGATAGTACTCAGTTTTCCAACACACTCTAGAAAAAAACTTTAAAATAAGAAGTACGGCACTGAAGTAGCTTTAATGTTATTCAATAAAAAGCTGGATTGTTCCCAGCTAGGTAAGTAAAGGTAACGATTAGAGTGACATAGCGCAGGTAAATATGGGTATTCGTTAAATATAGGTTTCTCCTAACATCTTTATGACTCCGATAGTACCCAGTTATTCAACACACTCTAGAAAAAAACTTTAAATAAGAAGTACGGCACTGATGCAGTTTTAATATAATTCAATAAAAAGCTGGACTGTTCCCAGCTAGGTAAGTAAAGGTAACGATTAGAGTGACATAGCGCAGGTGCACGGAAACATCCGGTTTTCCTGTCCATTGTGACACTGAGGTCGGCGTGAGGCCGCCGACATACTCAAGGCGAACATTGGTATGCCGGCAGGTATAATTACTTGTAAAAAATAATTATTATTTATCATGACATCACTGTTATTTTATAATATTTCGCACCAATGAATGTGGAGCCAGAACTTTGTTTTACAGCGAAAGCTTCGTAAGCTATTATTATTTAGAAAATGGTAAAAAAAGGAAGAAATTATAATATTTTTAATTTTGAGAGTAATGTAGTGCAATGATTTTGCCCTTCGGTAAAATATTCTTTCATTTAGTGACAATTTCTGGAATTGTTAAATGTGTTTACTGATATATATCTACTTATAGGTATAGCTTGTAATATATATTTTAAAAATGTAACATCACGCCTGTAATGCCCGAAGAGGTAGGCAGAGGAGTGTAGTACACTTCCACGTTTCACCAACTATGTTACGTCTCATTATGGTATAGGTCGTGAGCCTATTGCCATGATATATATTTTAAAGCTTATTATGTAAACCAGATTGCTGCTAATAATATTTTATGGCCAATGTCGACTGGCCCGTTGACGCAGAGGTTAGTGAACCTGTCTGTTGCGCCTGGGGTCGCGGGTTCGATTCCCATCCAGTATAAATATTTGTGTGATGAACACAAGTATTTATTCTGTGTCTGGCTGTACAAAAAATCTATATAAGTATGTATTTATATGTACATATGTAGTTTATCTGCCGCCTGGTTACCATAACACAAGCTCTCTTGATGCTTACTTTGTGATCAGGTGGCCGTGTGTGGAGATATCCCAAGATATAATGTGGCTTGTTTACTTATATATACTTAATATAAATATCTTTTTTTACAGTTTTGCTAAAGGCCGTTTCATTAAATTCCTATAGCAATGACCTTACCGACTCGTATCGATCTGATACACTGCCAGCTTTACACAATGGCATGTTACTAGCGGAAGCGGAAGTAAATCTATGTCCGACAGTCGAGACAAATGTTTGTCAAATGTTCTCAAGCAACCTTGGTCAACTATTCATGAATATTAGCGGCAGATCACGGCGCAGTACAAAAACGTTTTTAATTGATCGTCTCAGATATGATATGGTGATAGATGAGAAATGGGTCATCTATGCTACCCTGAAACACAAAAAACCGTAGCTTTCTCAAAGTAAATCGTTAATACATGCTGCTTGAACCGTTAAAATAATTGACTACATTTGATACGATGACACACGAAAAATGGTCAACTATGCTACCCTAAAACACAAAAAACAGTAGTTCTCTCAAAATAAATTGTTAATAAATACTATAGTAATTGCCTGCAATCGCTTCTACGCTCTACATATCTCTCGCCCTATTTTGCAAGTAGGGGAGGTCGGGAGCATACTCGAACATGTTGTCCCAGCAAAGGTCACCGCGCCTAGAGTAGCTTTACTTCACAGACTGTCTGCAAACTGCAACCGTGTGAGCAGTACGAGCATTTCAAACAAATGAAAGGTACACCAATTCGGGCTCTCACTCTACCCGCCCATAACCTCGGCAAGCCCCCTTTCAGTCGCTTTAACAACAGGCAGGAAATACCATAACTCGTACTTTGGTCTTGAACTACAGGGATACCTAAAATAATAATTTGAATAAAAAAAAATTTTAGGCTCTTCTATCGTTGTTCTGTAGGAACACGGGTCGCCTCTCAGAATAAAATGGTTAGAGCCTAAGTCTACCACACTGGCCAAGTGCGGGTTTTTTCTATGAACTCTAAGATGAGCAGGTTTCCTCACGATGTTTAACTTTAAAACGCACCCCAAGCGCGCTGGATTTGAACTCCCGTGCCTCCGGAGTGGGGCTGAATTTCAAACCACTAGGCTATCAGTGCTTCCATTTGTATAAAATGTAATCGTTTTAAAATTAAATTAACCTTAATCTAATATCGTTTTCCTGTCTTCCGAATACATTTAATATTTACCAATCTCTGAATAATACCAAAGTGCAAAGACCACAGCTATAATTCTAAGCTACATACATAGACGTGAAGTTTACATTTATACATAATATTTAGTGTCAAAGGTCTCGGACGGAACACCGCATACCTTATAAACGATGGTATTTTGATAACCGCAACATGCGATTTTGAACTTTAATGGGCTTAAAATGCTAGCATTTTTCGTTCAATTTAGAAAAACAACGAATTAAGTAAGTAGGTGACATTAAGGTAAGAAGTACAATATAAAATCATTGAGATATGCGTTCTAGTGAAGTATGTATTATTATCGCAAATATGTCTTGATCTTTTTTATCTGTAATAGAATTAAACTATTTACAAATCTTGTTCATTATTTTTAATTCTGATAAAGCGTCTTACTTGTAGCTGGAAAAAAAAAAATTTCTCATTGGCCGCCATTCCGCTGCCAAGTTGATAATATCAAACAATAGGATAAAGAAAAATGAAGTCAACATTTAGTGCATTGGAGGTGTTTCGTTCCAAAAGTTTATCCATAGGAAAGGTTTACTTAAAATTACTTTAGTTAACCCGTGTCCAACAGTGGGAAGATAAATGGGCTTATAATTATTATGTGTAATTATGTTATTAATATTATAATTTACTGCCTTGTTGGTCGTGTTGGTTGCAAGCGCGACTGCCTATCGAGAGGTTCTGGGTTCGATTCCCGGGTCGGGTACTATTACATTTTCTAGTAGTGGCTCGGAGTCTGGATTTGTGCCCGATATATGGCAAAAGGCTCACCACGTACACCATAATGGGACGTAAATGTCACTGGTGAAACCTGGGAGTGTAATACTACACTCCTCTGTCTACCTCTTCGGGGACTACAGGCGTGTTTACGTATATTATTAATATACGTAAATATATTATTCATGTACCTAATTATATTATTATTATATGTAATTATATTATTATTATGTGTAATCATATCATTATTATATGTAATTATATTGTTATTATATGTAATTATATTATTATCATATGTAATTATATTATTATTATATTCATTATTATTAGGACAGGGTGCGATGGCTCTCTTTGAAGGAGACCTATGTCCAGCAATGGACTAAGATAGGCTGATGATGATTATTTCTAACTAGGCTTGACAAACAATATGAGCTAACATTCAGATATATCACGACAAAAACGGACTCCCAAATCCTCAGTAACCTAACATTAATTAACTAAATGGTATTGATGCCTATCGGAAAGCAGGCTTCTCTCTGGAGACTCGAACTCGAATTCATTAAATGAAACACGATCCATTCAGTTATACGAGTAAACTCAAGTGCAGAGTCTGGCGATTATGTCGAAGGTTCACATAAAGGTATTATTAAAGCCGTCTGTCCTCAGCCGGTAATTTGACGAACATCTATTAAATGCAATTTTACGATCGTGTTTAAAGTTACATGCATACAAATTATATAAGCTTCGGTACAAGGTCAACCTTCGTTTCAACCTTTACGAAAATATAAAATGCTTTGTAGATGCATGCCTACTTAATATGATGTCCTTTATGCTACAACCACTAACTGATTCAAGCAGTTGATCGTCTACAATTACTACACAGCATCACGACTGTATCACATCAAGGGGAAGGTAGAAAGTATAGTACTTCTTAATTCACCAATTATATCATACATAATAGAAGGTGAACCTATTTCCATACACTAGTCACAAATTCAAATTCCGACTGACAATTTCAAGTTAGAAAAACCCTATATTACTTTGCCCGACCTGAAGAGCGAATCCGGGACCTCTTGTTCAGCACTCGCGCTTGTAACCGTTAGATCAACGACCCAGCCAACAATTAACTCTTATTATTCTACAATAATTGTGATAATTTAATCTATATCTGTCGAAGAAACTGGTTGTTTTTTACATTCATATTGAATAATTCATTTTAATTAATATTTCTTTACCTGTACAGATCACCCATTAGTGGAATACTTATACTTATAAAATGAAGAAAAAAATTAATGATTCATTCACTTGGTACTAGTAATATCTGGTAATAATGTTTTACCTTCCATCACTGAACATTTCAATGCCGGTATTTCATTAAACATATTTATTGGCCGTCAAGTACAGACCATCATTACGGCACATTAGTTTTTATACACGTCAAGGTATAATAACCTTGTGCTTTTAACAGAATCTTAATGTTTGTACATCATTAGTCTTGTCATAAATATACCAGTCATATTTTTGGAGATCCTCGTAAGTATTTAACAACTAGTAGAAGTAGAGCAATAACTTAAGTAGTAGTAGAGCGATGACTAATATAGTAATAGAGCGATGACTAAAGTACTAGTAGAGCGATGACTAAAGTAGTAGTAGAGCGATGACTAAAGTAGTAGTAGAGCGATGACTAAAGTAGTAGTAGAGCAATGACTTAAGTAGTAGTAGAGCGATGACTAAAGTAGTAGTAGAGTTCTAGTACTACTAGTAATGGAGCGATGTAGGTAAATGTTCTTTAACAAAATCAATAAGGAACAATTCAAAATTTTTACTCAACAGCTCAGGCAAAGGAAGTCTGTGCTACTTATAATGCTTTTGTTAAATATATTATATCGCGAATTCTGAATTCCGTACCTGATTGAAGCAAACATTTTGAGCCGAATAAGCCTTAGCTTGATATCAAAATGCATGCTGTCCATGTGAAGTATGAGTTCGTGAGCAAACCTTGGAAAACGTACAATCTATTGGTTAAAAAAGATATTGATTGATATTTGGCGGGCTCTCTTATGTCATAACGGGAATATTAATTTTTATACAATCTTCTTAATCTAAATTTTTAATATTTATAAGTTTAAACGTGCTCCATCTTAGGACACATCTGCGCTTTCGACCAGGCGGCATTGCGGCCAAACGCTAGCCTATTACATAATTAAAAAAGGCTGTAAAATAAAAATACCAGACTGTCTCGTTATTCTTGTTGGTTGCAAGCGCGACTGCCAATCGAGAAGTCCTGGGTTCAAATCCCGGGTCGGGTACTATTAGATTTTTCAAATTTAGATTCTCTAGTAGTGGCTCGGAGTCTGGATTTGTACCCGATATATTGCAATAGGCTCACCACCTAATCCTTAATAGGACCTAAATGTAACTGGTGAAACATGGTATTATATTACACTCCTCTGCCTAGCTCTTCAGGCGTGACGTTACGATATAAAATACAGGCGTGATGTTACGATATAAAATAAAAATGTAAATTATTGTTACGTCGTCTCGGCAATTCTCTTCAGGGTAGTCAGAGAGCACCGCGTGCCAAATATATTTATATATCTTAACAAACCTGCCATGCGACTTCTGTGAAATAATGTAGATGATTTACAAATGGAGCAAACCACACTTAGCTTTATATATATTAGTTCAATTTAACAGCAAGACCAAACACGTAGCGCGGGAGAGGATATTTCGTAAGCCAACCTCGGCAGCCCGAGCGTGCTGCGTGACTCAGCGACCGGACTAGATGACACGTAGTCATATTTTACGATATATATAAAAATGTTCTAGCTACTGAAATACTATGTTTATTGAACAGAATTGTTCTTTTAAGTCTCACACCACAGCTTATCACACTTTCAAAATTTTTCTTTTTCGTGTTTAGTCATTGTACATGAACATGAACGTAACATCACGCCTGTAAGCCCCGAAGAGGTAGGTAGAGGAGTGTAGTACGCTCCCAAATTCATTGTACTTAGCTATAACAATTAAATAAGATAAATTACGTGTTAAACACAAAGAACTTATTATGCTAAGTGTCACAAATACGTACGGCATTATAAGATTATAAATAATATGTTAAATATATTATAGTTTTTAAAATATTAGCTCACTAAAAAGAGGTAAAAACTAGTAAAGAAAAAAAATTAGGTCATTTAATTCAATAACTATAATAAAAACATTAGTATAATAGAACTAATTCAATAAATATAATAGAGATATTGTCATGTAATGACATTAGATTTCAACTATGTATGACCATGGTCAAAATATAAATTATGTGGTTACGCTAAATAGGGAAATATCAAATAGATAATCCTCTCAAAGGCATCCCCTTCAACGTTGACAGAGGTAAAAAACAAAAGATTGAATTTAACATCACTTCACGCCTGTAGTCCCCGAAGAGGTAGGTAAAGGAATGCAGAACACTCCCACGTTTTACCGGTTACGTTTACGTCCCACTATAGAATAGGTGGTGAGCCTATTGCCATTCATTGTGCACATATCCAGACTGCGAACCACTACTAGAAAATGTAAATTATACAATTTTGTAGTGTTCGACCCGGGGATCGAATATTTCATCTAACGCGTTATTATGTCCCTTCGCTGTAAACTTAAGATTAACATCCACTGAAATTCGCAACATATTTTTAAGTGGTCATTTACAATATCCCAAAATACTAAATGATAATCGAGTACTGAATAGCTACCGGTACGCAGTTGTGTGTATGTGGGTCCGTTCTTGTTACACGATGTCTCTAGCCCCGCGCTGATCTGGTTAGTGGAAAGATAACAATCGCTATAGAAACCAGAGCGCGGTAACACCAAGTGGGCGTTGAGGCGGACCTCAATATGAAATAGCTATTGAACTGTTCAATTTAAACAGCGAATAATCTAAATTACTTAACTCCAAGCAAATCGATCTTTAAAAGACTTAAATCAATTTTCGTGCCAGTATTTTTTCACCAAATTCTGAGTGCAAACGTGAAACATTTTAGAAATATCGATTACTGAATTAGATGTAAAAACTCAGCGGTGTATTGTTTGACGGACAGAAATATAACTAATTCCTTAAAAAGTGTCGTGGACGTTGTAAGCCTGTGAGTTAGGCAACACACAATGGTTATTTTATTTAACCAAAATTCAAACCATAAATCAGGTAGGCTGTTTGTTCCAGAACCTGTAGATATGACAATATAATCTGACTTGTCATATTCACTTCTATCATGATATTATCTTGTGTATCGGTAGATATACTATGATGTACAAATGATATCATTTCCACAAGGAAAATTAAGGCTATAGTTAAAAACAATGACTAAAACGAATATAATAATAACTATTCCATAGTGGGACCTAAACGTAACCCGTGAAACGTGGGAGTGTTCTGCATTCCTCTGCCTACCTCTTCGGGGATTACAGGCGTGAAGTTAC
>DVPF01000275.1:0-10267 GCA_018239045.1 Yanguna cosyra | reverse complement strand
CCAAAATATGTAATTTTATTATGATTGACTGTTTTATTTATAATTAATGTTCAATAATTATATTTAATGTTATTTAACAACACTTATTTAATTGTAATTAATAATAATTTGTTGATGTATTAATAATAATATTAAGTTGTCAAAAAATAATGTCCAATCATATATTTTTTAACTAAATATTTGTATACCCTTACGGGTCGTATGTAGCGGGCGCACATAAAATTAAAACCTATTATACCTACATGCACAAATAAATTATTTGAATTTGAATTGAATTTGAAATTAAATTATAATAAAAAAGAACGCAAAGCAACTACTCTAAAATGGAACTTCCCACGGCCCTGGACCTGTATAGCGAATAAGAAAGAAAGAAAATAAATACGCACATGGAAATAGAAGAACACGTACTACGACTCCTTAGTAATGTTTCTCCAATATTCCTGTAGTCAATCAACTATGGGTCATCTGTTTATATACGAGTATAGGTATGAAGTTAAAAAAGTACTTGGGAACTATTTTATATTGAGATAAAATAAAACTGGGAAGTTAAATATTAATTCCCAAGTAAATACTATCAGCAAGCCAATGCCCAACCAAAGTCGACATCTACCAGTATATCGATATAGGATCACGGAGATGATCACGTAGCTTAACAAAAGATATTTTCCTGCCTGTTCATAGCACAAAACTTTAAGCATCGATTTAGCTGGCAAAAGTAAAAGCGAAAAGCTGTTAAACAAAATATTGGCTAAAAGTTTTAAATTGCCGCTCACCCGCGGGAAGACTTAAATTCCTGCGAATGACAAGCACGAATGTTGAGGGAGCGACGCTGTCGTAACCTGCTTAGCTAATCTCCAACTTGGAGTCGTTACTTGAATAAAATTTAATTAGAATTCGGTGAAGTAATTTTATTACCGCTCCGCACGGATCTCCCTCTGCAACTGAGCGAGGTTTTGACTGTGCCATTCGGATTTAGTTTGATTCTAATTCGGATCAGATCTGGATTGCCTTTAGTCTTTTTATCTAGTCACGTACTTAAAATTAAAATACACCATATGTACCTATATATATTCGTATTTGGTGCTCTCTGCCTACCCCTTAAGGTACGTGGCGTGATGATATAATAATAATATATTTATTACAGGGTAACATAAGTATCTTTATTAACAATTATTAATATCAGTGATACTCAAGTGGTCTTAGACTGCAGTTTCACACTGCGTCGATTTTTGATTCCAATCCTGGCGCATTTCGGTTGCTTTGCAAAGTTATGTGCATCTTTAACATTTAATATCACTGTCTGTAGCGCTAAAGGAAGAAAGCCAAGACGCTTTAGAGTTCTCTATATTTTTTCTAAGTCATAATTATGAAGACTATCTACTTGCTCATGGCAGGCGTAGCAGCCTGTGGTGGATTGTGGGCATAACCCCTCAAGGAAGGCCTATGTCCAGGCGTGGGCTGCAATAGGCTGATGTAATGATGAAAATGTAAAGGATTTTTTTTACTCTTGAAACATCTGCACACTCGGTCATCTAACCACAAACTTGTTAGGAATTGTGTTATGCTGACCAGATGCATCATAAGTTCCAAATTTATTATGAACTAGCTGTGCCCACGAATTCGTACGTGTAGATTTCGATTTCGATAAAAAGTACCCTATGTATAAACTATAACCCTTCAAAGTTTCATCAAATTCGGTCCAGTAGTTTTTGATAAATTAGAACAAGCGAGAATAGTTTGTTAGCTCCACAACTGGCGGTAATATCTCTGCCTACCGTCATGTGAAATAGGCGAGACAATATGCATTGAGAGCGAGGGAGCATCTTCCAAACTTAAGAGGTGTGTACCGAAATGCTTGAAGCAAAATGTAGATGTTGAAATATTTATAAAACGTATAAATACTTACATTGGTACAGGAGAATGATTCCTTTATAGCAATGCGTGAAGAGACATCTTAATACCGCTTTATCGTAATGTTGCGCGCTCGGAGGAGTGTGGGCTTTGCAGGGAGAGTGAGAGAGTGCAGAAAGATAAAAAAGAAAACATGTATTTATGTATGTATTTATGTAACATCACGCCTGTAATCCTCGAAGAGGTAGGCCGAGGAGTGTAGATCACTCCCACGTTTCACTAGTTACGCTTACGTCTCATTATGGAATAGGTGGCGAGCCTATTGCCATATACCGGGCACAAATCCAGACTCTGAGCCACTACTAGAAAGCTATGTTAGAAAAATCCAGTAATACCCGACGCGGGATTTGAACCCAGGACCTCTGAATCGGCTGTCGCGCTTCCAACCAACACGACCAATGAGACAGTCGCTCTTAATTTTTGTATCATTACGTTGGGTCTCTCGCAGGTGTGCACTGGTGTGCTCCGTTGGAGATCTCGCAGCACTTCTATTAGCGCAGAAGGTTTTAGTGCGGTAAAAGTCCCACATGAACGTGCCTCTCCCAGAGAACCCGAGTATCGTTTGAAGGTGTTCTCCCAAAAAAAAAGGTAGCTTACGTAGTAAGCAAGGAGCAGGGTAATGAGAATTATATCCGCACTTGAAGAATAAAATATTTTAAGGCAGACGTCGCAAACGAAACTTGTTCTATTATTGTATAACATGAATCACGGAGGAGTCACTCGGCTAACATTTTTACTTTAAATGCTTGAGTCACCATCGGCAATGCCTATCGGATATCTGACGCGACATAACTTTGAAACCTGTTATACGACAAACTTCATGCTGTATTTCTACTGCATCGAAATAAGCATTATTAATATTATTATACCATCATGTCAGGTCCCTTAAGGGGTAGGTACAGAGCCATATATCTGATGCTATATGATTAAATTACATTTAAATAAGGATATTCCCTTTCACGGCTCACCCTTGCCTGTTTCAACAGTTTACAGCGTACACAAACCAAAAATTATTACTTCGGTAATACTTTCAAAATTAAACCTTGTTCAGAATGATTTAAAAATCTTATACAATTTTAAATTATTTCTTTCACATCAATTTAAATATACACGCCACAACGCCCGCCGGCGATAATAAATGTGTTGTGGGGTATCTGTAAATAAGTTAGTTATACATTAAGTCTTTTTCTTACAATTGTCATTGCTTTTTGTTCAACCATCTTCATTGTATCTACTATTACATCAGCTATAATAAATATATCTATAAACTACAGTTCTTTCATTTTAATTCCGCAAAACACGCTACAACAGTGTACGGAACTTTACGAACCTTGAACAGAGGATTCTAGAACCTTCGAAATTAATTTCAGCGGAAATTACTCAATTTAACTAACAATAATTTTCAATTTACTTCTGTACGGTATCAAACTGTTTTTTCCGTATTAGGCAGGAAATCCCAACACTTCCCTCTCCTATTCATTCCAATACAATTTTAAATCTAGTTCCAAACGTAATATTACATCAGTTTTCCTGCAATTAAGTAAAAGATCCGAATACCCTCCATCGTCCTTCTATCCCCATACCCACTTAGTATATATAAAGTTACATTTCAGCCCCGAACACTGCCGGTAATGCTGTGCATTGACGCGCGATGAACTCAGGTCTACACCTTCCTCCAATTGTTTTGTATAAGGATACCAGTTCCATTGTCAACGGCAGTCTGAACAATTATGTTTGAATACATTATTTTTATAGCACGCCCGACCACATGCTGGCATACATGTGACGTAGCTGCCTTAACGTATGCATGAGAAATATTACAAGATTAAAACGCAGGAAAACGCGTGCCACGCGACACTTCGATGGAATTCGCAGTTTTCTTTCGCTCTATTTATTATTGTATCATCACGCCAGGTACCTAACGGGGTAGGCAGAGGGCACTGAGTTCTAAATATCTCTATCCTTACAGACTTGGCGAGTAACTTGGACACAAAACACTCCCATCATACACGCACGCCTGTTTCTGAAACTTTCCAACTGCCCCAACTGGTCTATTTGGTCAAGACGAGCAGTGGCCTCTCGCCGCGCTGTCCATCAACATTCGCGCTGCGTCCGTTCTGCCTATTCCATCACACAACGAAAACATCAATTATTCACAAACTTATCTAGTATGCGCTATTTATAAACAGAACACATAATATCCTTCCCCGTGAGTGAGTATATTGAACTTATTGTGCTCGATAATGAGGTGAACATTAATTGCTGTATTATCATTGCTCTTACATTGTTGGCTTGCAATTGTTAACTACTCGTGTGTATACTAAGAGATTACAGTTATTTATTACTGCGACGCCACGCCCGGTCATTTACGGTGTAGGCAGCGAGCGACGAGTGCCAAATATCTCTATCCTTGCACGCCTGACGCCTGATGTTTCTTCTCCAATATCTCTACAACTCGAAAACGGCTTGGTTGATGTTGGTGAACATTGGGTTACAAAAATGATATTGATGCGTGATTGCGAAAATGATAGACTATATAGTCATGACATCGATGAACCTTATGGTGACAATCACAAAATAAATGCACAAAATTTTTGCTCCTGTATTTCTTCAACATAGCGGTGCGCGTAAGTGCTATTATGATATTTGATCTTCACCAAGAAACTGCCTAAAAATCAATCCACAGGATAATTCGAAATACTTTTATTTCTCTTATCAAGTTTCTAATAGTCAACTTAAAATCTTTTCAATATCCAAAGTTGCATATTAAGCGATAGATGGTTGTATACAGATAATTTTATTTTAAAAGAAAAATATTATACAATTTCAAATTGAACCTGGCGATTGGGCTGATGTTGAATAGTTTTTACATCAAAGCAGCAAAAGGTAATAAAGAAAGCTAAAATAAATAATAATAGTTACTAGCGTACGTCACAAAAATAAGTAACGTAACATCAGGCCTGTAAACCCGAAGAGGTAGGCAGAGGAGTGTAGCATTACACTCCAACGTTTCACCAGTTACGTTTAAGTCCTATTATGGAGTAGGTGGTGAGCTTATTTCCTTATATCGAACACGAATCCGGACTCCGAGCCACTACTAGAAAATCTAAATTAGAAAATGTAATAGTACTCGACCCGGGAATTGACCCCAAGACCTCCCAATCGGCTGTCTCGCTTGCAACCAACACACACAACGAAGCAGTAAAACGAATTAAAAAAACCTAACCATGCGTTTTCAAACGCATTTCATATGATACAGATATTAAAAGTCAATGGGAAAGCAATCGGTGTGAGAATGGTACGTTTTAAATCCTCCGTTATCACAGGAAAGCGTATAATAGTGGACCCATCGTTACGCGGACCTCGATTGCGAACTTCCATACGCTTTGATTGATGTCGATTCAATTTCACGGTGACTTGGTTGCGTTCGGTCCGTCACCTGTGTATGCAAATGTAATGCATAGATCTAGTAAATGTGCTAATGATGGAAAGATTTTACGTATATACTCGTATTTATATACACCGGTGAAATTTGGGAATGTTCTGCATTCCTCTGCCTACCTCTTCGGGGATTACAGGCGTGATGTTACGTTTATATACACGTATACAAAATTGTTTTTTGTTGAGTTTCGAATTGCAGATATTATTCTAAACGTATGTTCCATTGATCGTAACTATTTACGGTCTAGATATTAGTTTTAAAGTCACACCAATAGGAGTAAGTAAAGCTAATATCTTCGATATGCTTTCATGGGCAACGTGTCCTTAGACTGTTTCGATTTGGGTTAAAAAACGAGAATTAAAAAAAAAACACAATGCTTCATTATTATGATAAGAATCAGGCGACAGAGACCAGTAATGCTAACTTCTTGTATTACTAAATTATTTAATTATTAAAATTTGATAAACAGCGTGCGTTAAATCTGTATGGATATACGATTTAGAGGGCATTATCATACTTTCCCAGTCACAAATTCAACAAGCATACATTGTATTTTACGGTCCAAAAGACGGCGGTTCAAGAATGCAGTGGCACGACACTGCATAACGCTATCCAAACAAATTGTTAAATTGTTGTTAGAAGGCTATGTATTTGTGACGGGGCGTTATAAACTCTATTTATTTATATAAGTATATATATATATGGGTAGTTGATCAGCCGCCTGGTTACCATAACACAAGCTCTCTTGATGCTTACTTTAAGTTTAAGTAGCCGTGTATCCCAAGATATTATATTATTATTGTTATTATTTAAACTGCAAGTTAAATACAACTTGGACACTTCGAATACTTGAATAGATTAGGCTATGGTTCGTGAATTCGAACAGTTGAAATAATTATGCTTGCTATTTGTCACTACGTCATCATCGTCATCATCAGCCTAAGTCCACTACTGGACATAGGCCTCCGTGGAAAACCATAAAAAAAATTCAACGACAGATATATTGATTGCAAGTTATTTGAAATCGAAACAACAATGTTATAGTATCGTAAATAATACAAAGACTTCAGAATTCATATTCTTCCGAAAATCTTTACCTCGAACCTTACCAGACCGGGATTTTACAGAACGAGAATTTACCAATATATTTTTGTAAAAATCGTATCTTATTTCGCACGCAATTTCGGATTTTGCGCTTACGGGATATGGGTCATACTTCTTTGAATAAGTTCAGCATGTATATACATGATCACCACGACAGAGTACGGTCGTCTGAAACTTGATCTTTTGATAAAATAACGAGAGTGAAAAGCTTTTTGACTGTGAGATCAGAGGATTCGAGAGGCGAGGGAAACGGCTTCCCGGTATATTTTATTTTTCGATTTCCTCGCACTCACTAAGTCCTCACACTGGTGCCCAAACACGTCGCCTTAATACATAGTGACGTCTATATACATATATCCATACCGCAACTGCACCTTATCTACAATCTACAGCTTAACTTGCCAGATAACTCACAAATCTTTCACAATAGCTTTCCTGCTTCATATTATTCTATTGACAATACAAAAATCACGTACCTCCTTTTGTTATTTATCGCCACGATTACATTTTCATTTTGCTGTTTTCAAATAACGTGCTAATATTGACATATTCTTGTGCTGTCAGTGTGTTCTCTAACTTCATATAACATTATGTATTGTATGTCTCTCTTCGTTAGTACGTTACACAATTTATAAATGTTATATACATTCCTTTGTTCTTCTTATAAGTTTTCACACTGAATTTCTTTGTTCACCCTATAAGTTGTCCCACAGTCAGCTATACTCGTATTTATGTTAATATATTGCGTTCTAACTTAATATTTCTTTGAAATAAATATCTTGCTAAGCGATAAGGCCGCCTTTGTATATCTGCGTGTCACGGTTCATTTATTTTTGTAATATACACATTTGTAGTATATTTGTATTTTAATGAGTCCTACGTTAATAATAACCCAAGAGCGCCTTAATATCATTCGAAAATGCATTATGAATATTAATATGTTCGCTAATTTACCAGCTGCCAACTTAATTGCCATTTCAATACTTAGCTAATTAACATACCTATTTCACGAACACGTACTTTACAGAAGCACTATGTTTTCTTCTTAATATCTACAATTAGTGGTAGGCAAAAGATATAACCATCATTTGCGGTAGGATACTCGTACACACGAGTATATGAAGATATCTATGAAACCTATACAAACTCAAGAACTCAAACTTAGAAAGAGTATATTACTAATTATGAGAGAACAGTTTTACTGTACACGTTCAAGGTTATTGAACCGGGAACGTAGCCATGGGGTAAAGAATTTTTTATTTTTTGAACTGGAAATTAAGGTTTGGCATTCGTTCGCCACGTGAACAGCAAATTCTCTTGTTATTGATTATTCTTCGTGAGTGCAAAATAAAAAAAAACTCGATCCATAAGTCTGAACGTGGCTTTTGAAGCTCTAGACGACTCAAAGTCAATATCATTTCTTTTACATATTAACTCAACGCTGTTAGCATTTTGTGACGCAAAGAGGAATAGTCATTCAAATAAAAATAATAAATGTTCATGTTATTTGTCGTATCGTTTGTTCTTACACATAAGACGTTTTTATTTTTTCTGAATTATAACAGAAGTCGAAGAGACATTTTCTTGTCTACTCATATTACAATTCAGTCCTAAATATTTTTTAGATTCAGTTTTTATTTTTCTTGAGCGTAACATCACGCATGTAGCCCCCGAAGAAGTAGGCAGAGGAGTGTAGGCGGAAGCACGATATAGGCCTACCACCGCCGCCTATAAGCGGGGTGTAGAACACCATGGGGCAGTATCCGCTATGAGACCTACTCGGGTAAGGAGGAAGTCCTCGAGGCCCGTAATCCCTACGCTAGGGACGCTAGAGACGTATCGTAAGATGTTCCTATCCATCCATCCATCCGAAGAGTGTAATACTACACTCCCACGTTTCACCAGTTACGTTTAGGTCCCGTATGGTGTAGGTGGTAAACCTATTGCCATGTACCGAGCACAACTCTAGACTCCGAGTCACTACTAGAAAATCTAAATTAGAAAAATCTAATATTACCCGACCCGGGAATCGAAACCAGGTCCTCTCGATTGGCAGTCGCGCATGCAACCAACACGAGCAACGAGGTAGTCTAATATATTTTTGATATATATTTTTACATTCAAGTCAAATATTGAAATACATTTTTATATTATTCTAAGCTCCTTCATCTATTAGAATTTAAATTATTTATGTAGTAGTACGGTTTTGTTCCTAAAATGAATCAAATAACGGAGTGTAATAGGACATGCAGTTGGTATTATTTACTGTGACACATAGATTAATAATACAATCACAGCTTTCATAACCAGAAGAAAGAAGTCGCTAGCAGATGCAAACTCAATATAAGATTTCTCGCTGTGCATAAAGTGGTATTCAGGCCACTCACAAACGATATTGCATACCGTATTCTAAAATGCTTCCTTATCTGTTCAATGTGATGCGTGACTTGGACAGACCTGCGGCGCACTAGCGTCCTCTGGATAAATTGAAAACCGATATCATCTACGCTCACTGTGAAATGGTACATATCATCTATTTGAATATCGAATGTTGTTTTATCTGCGGCTTATCGAAAAATGAAATCCAGATAGATAGTTTGTGTACGTCAGTATGTGTTGTTTTGAAATGCGAATAGAGATCACTCGCTAATAAATTAGTTAGCTAATTCGAAACCGTGTAATTATATAAGCTGCTTGATTTCAGTGCGTATCAAAGCAGTTTAATTATTTTTATTATATTAACAATGTTCATGTATTTCCTTGTTTTTCCAGTAATGAATCATATAAATACACTATGTAACATGCTTAATGATTTCAGAATTCCAAAAATATTACTACGACATTGCAGAATTAATTGAAACTAAACTTACGTAGTTGAATAGGATTTTCCTAAGAAAAAAGGAACATCACGCCTTCCCGCGTGATCCCCGAAGAGGTAGGCAAAAAGTGCCGAATACTCCCACGTTTCACTTTCAATTCGGAAGTGAACCTTTCGTGAGCAAACTTTTTATAATCATAATACAAATATAAATGTTCGTTTAATATAAATGTTCCATCACACAGTACTACTTTTATCATTACCTTTATTTATATTTGTATATCGTTCAGAAAACAGACCAACTGTTTCTAGAAAATTATCTGAGGGTTTATAGCCGCCTGCCCTATTTCTTATATTTTTTTCTTATAAATAGACGTGTTTTTGTAAGACTTGTAATACAGAATGCGAACAATGCTGTTCATTATATTGTTACTTTGGGCTACATAGTCTTGCTGTTATACTTGGGCTTCATAGAACTTAAGCGTTAAAAATAATTTTATTATTATTAACTTAGTTTGATTGGAATATTATGTGAAAGCTTACAGCGCTCAATCTACTACTTCTCTGGAGATAACGTTGTATGTTAGAAAAATTGAATATTGTATATCTAAATAAAATATGTATATTTTAGTAACCATAAGGAATAGTTTTAGCACGTTTATGACTTGAAATAAAATGTCATTCGACATTAAGTATTATATTATACCTATCATGTAAAAGAAAGCTACTGTGTTGACCGTAAAGAATAGGTATAATTAATTTTCAGTGTCATTAATTATGAATTATGAATTATTATGGTTAAATAAACATTGTTCTATTTCATGTTTAGTCACTTTGCTTATTATTAATAACCACAAAGTATGCAAAGTAATCATAATCATAATCATCAGCCTGTTTAAGTCCACTGCTGGACATAGGTTTTACCTGAGGGGTTATGATCTTAATCCTCAGGCTGGGCATGGGTTTTGGGATTGCAGAGCATATCTTCTCAC
>DVPF01000274.1:0-10279 GCA_018239045.1 Yanguna cosyra | reverse complement strand
GACACTTTTCAGGATATTTCACTTCACTTTTCTTTTTAAGACACTGGGGATTTCCGATCCCACCGCTGCCACCAAAATGTTACGCGGGAAGGCCAGAGAGGGTTTTTAAAAAAGAATTTTATTACACGAATAAAAATGATATATTTATTATTAATTACACTATTTAAGAATTAACCCTCGGCACAACCGTAACCTTCGAAACACGGCCTGAGACTCAGCGCGGGGTGGCTGAGTCCTCGGTTTTATTGTGAAGGTAAATGCTGACCCAGGGATGGCCGGGTACTAAGCCCGGATGTAACATCTCCCCCTTTAAGAGGAGACATTGGGGTTGGTTCCAAGTCTCCGTTATACTCGAGTCCTGAGAGGAGCGTCGAAGTTCCCTCTTTGAGCTTCTTCTAGATCTGATTCTGGGTCATCCGTATGGTCAATAGGGATAGGTTGTTGTAACGTTTTATTGACCTCGAAATTAATTTGGAAAGGTCGGTTGCCGCCGGATTTACAGACTAATATTTTCTTATATGCTAGATAAGATACAAATAAAACTATTAATATGAATATTATAATTATTGAAATGGAATAGTGTGTCCCATATCTGACGATGTGTGGACTTGGTGACTGATTTAGTTTATCTAAATTGTCTAAAAGAGGTTTCATTTTGATTTTAGTTTGTAAGTTAAGGTCGTCCAAATCTATGTTATGTAAGCGAATAGGAGACACACTATTTGCTACATCATTCAGCTTAGGAAGATTGCAACAAGTATCGTTAATTAAATTAAAATCAGGGAAGTGATTAATAGGTGAAGTAATGTTAAGAATATTGTGTTTGGGTATAAGTGTAGTACTTTTACAATAAACAGTGCAGTCTCTGGGAACACTAAGTATTCCTGTGCCTAGAATATTTGTTTCATATAATTTAGAATTCAGACAATCAATTGATATTTTGTTTGGTTCGGATTGTACATAAATCCACTTGTTATTTACTAAGGGTTGCCAAATATTGAGATTTCCTATTACAATCTTAGTCACACATTGCGTAGGTTTTTCACTGATTACTTTTGCTAACAGTTCACTTTCACAAGTGGGTTTGGCATCCGTTGAATACACATTTTCAATGTCACAGATAAAGTTACCATGGGTCACAGTTTTACAAATTTCTAAGTTATCTAAGACACAGTAATGAGATTTGTCTTTGGTCATTGCTATGTATTTGTTTTCTGGTAGGATAAGGCTGAATGAATTTGGGTTTGTTGGTTTATAAGGTATTGGCAATGATATAACATGAAATAATACATACTCTTTAGTATTAACTAGGGGTACATGTAAGATAAACATAATCTTATTACTAATATAATAGCTTGTTAACCTAGAGATATTTAAAATAAGATGAATAGACTTAATATCTAGGGAGACAGGTAGTTTAAGGTCGCTAGGCAGGTGTCTGAAGTTATTGACAAACTCCTCATGTAGCTCTCTTGGTGTTATTATTGCAGGATGTAAGATGTTCTGGCTGCTAAACAAAATAGCGTTAACTACGTCTTCCAATTCAAAAGATAGTGTTAGTATTGAGGTATCTAAAGCACTAAGTAGTTCATTAATATTTGCCAAAATTTGTAGTCCATTAGTGACAACAGTAATATTTTTAGTATTTAGTGAAAGTTTGTCAATAGCTTCGTTCAGGTGAATTTCGTTGTCTCTAATTTTGTCAAGAGTGTCGTTATATTTAGTTAATGTTGATGTAGTGATTAGGATATTTTCTTTCATTAAGGAGGCGATCTGTTTCTCGTTATTTTGCAAGGATTCTATTGCCTCGTCATATTTCAGTCCATCATTTTCGTCCAGAGAACCAAATATATGTTTTAATATTGTCCCGATTCCTCCTATCCAGGCACTACGTTTGTTTTTGTTATCCATTAAGTGTGAGATGGATGAGAATTCCTTTTCTACATCTTGAAAGCGTGCTGTTAATGGTTGTAGCCTATTTTGGCATTCGGCATTAATTTGTATAATTCGAGTTTCATTACACAAACGTCGAGTGGTTACCAAAACTGCTTCAATATTTTGCATATGTGGTTTAAAGTGTGAAATATCTACAGGTATTATGATATTTAGTTCAACGTTTTTGATTTTTAAGTCTCCTACATAATCATAATAAAGGCCCGAACTTGAAGTGATTGGCTGGACATAATCTTGATTCGATTCGGCCCATGCTGATGTTCTGCAATCAATAAGGGTAAGTAGAATATTAAGTGCTACTTACGGGTTTCCTGTATCAGCTGGTTTCACCTGATCGTAATGATGGGTGACATGCCGGCGATTGATAAGTAAGGTAAGGGTGTTGTTACCGTTAACTTTAACTACCTTATAGGGTCCCTTCCAGAGTGGGGACAACGCTTTACGCATTCTCAAGTGAGTCTTAAGGTACACGTAGTCACCAGTTTTATACTTAATAGGGCGAGTACGAGTATCGTAATAGGCTTTTGAGGATTCTTTACTCCTCCTGATGAACTCTATAGCTTTCTCTCTCGAATATTTCAGTCGGTTTTGTAGCATGCGGACATAATCCGGGTATGTTGCTCCTTGAGATTCCTCGTAAATAGAATTCGGTATTAATGGTTTGTTGCCGAACATGAGTTCGTAAGGTGTATAGTGGGTAGTAGAGTGAACAGTTGTATTATAGGTCAGCATGGCTGTGTATACATAACGAGGCCAATTAGATTGTTCCTCATTAATGTAGGATTTTAGGTACTCCTTTAACGTGGAGTGGCTTCTTTCTAATGCACCCTGTGTTTGTGGGTGATAAGGGGAAGCCCACAAATTTTTTATTTTCAGAAATCGGCATGTTTCCTTGAAAAGGTCTGAAGTGAAGTTGGTGCCTTGATCAGTGAGTATTGTAGTAGGAATTCCAAATATGGAGATATAATGGAGTAGGCATTCACAGGTTTCTTCGGCTGCAAAGCTACGAATGGGATATGCGGATGAGAATTTGGTAAGGTCATCCTGGATAGTTAATATAAATTTCAGTTTGGCGGGACCGGCCTCGGGGAGCGGGCCAACCACGTCAATGGAAATACGCTGGCAAGGCTGAGTTGAGGTACTGGTGATCTGCATGGGTGCACGATTTATCCTCCTTAAAGCCTTATTCTCTTGACAGGATCTACATTGTTTTACGTAGGATTCTATATCATTACGCATGCCTTTCCAATAATACATTTGTTTTAATCGATTATACATGCGACCCGAACCGAGATGGCCGGCTATAGGGATATCATGATTATCATACAGAATTCTCTTAATTTCAGATGGAGTGGGATATAAAATGTTGTTATGATAGACCATTACTTTAATTTGAGAGTTATGAAAAATATAAGTTAATATATTATAAATTTTAATAAATGAGTGTTTCTCAAAAGGATTTTTCAGATCTGATATACCAATTTCATCGGTGTTTCCCATTATTAACAAATTATTTCTAACTCTTTTAAGGGTTTCAAAAATATCAGAATATGAAGCCTGGTCGAAATGGTGAACCTTAAAGAATAGTAGGTAATAGGTTTTATTATTTAAGTTAGTAATCTTCTTAAATGAAAAAAGTTCTCTTTCACATTCATTAATACTAGCGTTAATTTCAGGATCGCTTAAGACTTCCATCAAGTACGGGTTAGATTCGTCTAAATCGATCGACGTTGGGATAAGAATAGTCTTTGCGGGACATTTCATGAGACTTTCATTGTGTTCTTCGATCCTTGTATTAAATGATTTATTTTTGTCCGCCATAGTTTTCAGGAAGGATGAATAGTCGTCAGCAGTTATGCTTCGGTCTTCGTTATTAGAGAGTATAGGATCAAGAACGGCATCGGATAAATCAATTGGTTCCCTTCCAGGGTCAGGATTAGGATCAGGATTAGGATTGGGATTTGGAGCATCGTCAAGCTGAGTATCAGCCAGGGGTAAGTTTTCATTCCCGGGATTCGACGTGGGGCTCACAAGATCGTCAAGGATCGATGAGCTAACGGGGTCGTCGTAATTGGGGTTAGAATTTACAGGATCGTTAGAGTCGTCAAATGGCTGAATATCAGGTAACGGTACTGTGTCTCCCAGAAGATCCATACGATCTGCATCTAATGGGGCAACTTCATCTGGATTAAACGAAGGTGGGGATATTAGCAAGTCCATTAGGTCTGCATCTATTTCGGGGTTTCCTTCTCCCATTGTGACACCTTCGTTCTCTAACAGAGGTTTCTCCGGTTGAACCGGATTTACAGGATATCGGGATAGTGCGTCAGCACCAGTATTCGTTTTACCTTTTATACGTTTGACGTCATATTCAAACTCTTCAAGCTTTAAGCGCCACCTAATGAGTCTGGAGCCTGGATCTTTGCAATTAAACAGCCATTGCAATGGTCTATGATCGGACAGAATTTGGAAACGGTTACCATAAAGATACGGTCTGAAAACTTTAGTGCCAAAAATCACGGCAAGACATTCCTTTTCGGTTACGCTATAATTACACTCGGCTTTGTTCAGTGTGCGGGATGCAAAAGCGATGGGTCGATCACGACCTACAGGACCTTGGGATAATATAGAAGATATGGCATAATTTGAAGCGTCACACGTGAGGAGGAAGGGTTGTGTGAAATCAGGGTATGCTAGAACTGGAGCTGAAACGAGTTTGTTTTTCAGCGTTTCGAAAGCAAGTTGTTGCTCGTTGAGCCACACGAAGGGGGCGTCTTTCTTCAAGAGGGACGTTAAGGGCTTAGCTAATTTTGCGAAGTCATTGATAAATCTTCTATAGTAAGACACCAGTCCTAAAAACGATTTGATATCCTTTGGAGATCGAGGTGTAGGGAATTCTGTCACAGCTCTGGTTTTGTCCGGGTTTGGTTTCACCCCATGTTCGTTAATGATGTGACCTAAGTAAGCGACTTCCTTCCTGAGAAATTCGCATTTGTCGGGTTGCAGTTTCAAATTGAAATTTCGAAGTCTATTAAATACTGTTTTGAGATTATCGATATGGGAATACAGATCGTAAGAGTATATAACTATATCGTCTAAGTACACGAAACATCGGGTACCCTGAAGTCCAGTAAGACAGGTGTTCATAAGCTTTTGGAAAGTTGATGGGGCGTTTTTAAGCCCGAATGGCATTCTTTTAAACTGGAAATGACCTTGCGGTACGGAGAAGGCTGTTTTGGTTGCATCTTTAGGTGAAATAAGAATTTGATGGAAACCAGAGGCTAAGTCTAGTGTGGTGAAATATTTACTTTTACCAAGTTGATCCAGAATTTCAGAAATTTGCGGGATAGGGTACGTTTCTCCAATAGTGATGTCATTTAATTTTCGATAATCGATGACAATTCGCCATTTGCGTTGCCCTTGGGCATCGATTTTCTTTGGGACTATCCATATTGGTGAGCTCCATGGGGAGGATGATGGTTCAATGATGTTATCTTTTAACATTTTAGTAATTTGTGTTTCTACTTCTCTTTTGTGACATTCTGGGAAACGGTACGATTTAGTATGGATAGGAATATTATTACTGGTATTAATTTCATGATTTAAAACAGTTGTGTAGGATAGCTGTTCGTCGGGTAAATGGAAAATATCTGAGTACTGTGAGCAAAGTTCTGTTAAAGCATTGGATTCTTCGCGATTGAGATGGTCAGTTCGCAATGAATTAATGATCAACTTGGTGCGATTAAGCGTATTTGTATAGTTGTTTTGTTGAATTGCACATACGCTTAAGGGTTCGATTTTAAGGTTTAAGTTTGAATTTATATTTGCATGGGATTCGGAAGTGTTTACGACCGTCAGGTTAACTCGTTTGTTGTCTTTTATTTTTACGATACAGTTTGATATTAGTAGGGTGTCGGACAAGTGTTGGTCTAAGACAACACCTTCGGATAAAGTCGTGTTTCGAATGGAACATTCAATAACCGCTTCTGTACGAGGCGGGATTACATAGAAAGGATCAAAAAATTGTAGTTTAATATTGATTGACCCTATTTTAAGCGTGTCAGATTCGTAGTCTATTTTGCAACCAAAAGCAGTGAGAAAATCTGATCCTATAATGCCGTCGTAAGGCAAATTTATTTCTTTAATGACATGGAACTTGTAAGGCACGACTTTCTTTTCAGAAAGTTTTAGTTCAAGCGAAAAATGGCCTTCGGTGGGGGTAGGTTCGTCACCGGGATCTATTCCTTTTAGCTTAATTGGGTTTTTAATTAATTTTTGCTTGTTGCGGATACACGTTTGCTTCAAGAGACTTATGGCTGATCCAGAGTCAACTAATAGAGTGAGGGGAATATCAGATACTTGAGAGTCGAGAAGAATGTGAGGTAAAAATCTCTTAGTTGTGTCTATGTTAACTTCGTAGATCTCAGAGATGGATTTGTTAAGATTAAGACTGTCAGTTTGGGGCTGGCTACCCTGTAGATTAGTCTTGATGTCGGATAGACCGTCAGTTTGGGGCTGGTTACCCTGTCGGTTGGTCTCGATACAGATCGGACTGTCAGTTTGGGGCTGGTTACCCTGTCGGTTAGTCCTGGTTTTGGATAGACCATCGGTTTGGGGCTGATTACCCTGTCGGTTGGTCTGTGGATTTTGACTGGATGGGGAATTGGTGCCTTTTCTTATTCTTGGTCTCGCGAGACACCGCCGTGAGACGAGGATTCGTTTAAATCTTGTGGATAGGATTCATAGTCATCTTCTAAATCTTCGGTCTGTCTAACATGATTTATCTTATGACCATTATTAGTCGATGGGCGTTGAGAATTTTGTTTGAATTGGAATCGGTTGTTATTAAATTCGCGTTTCCTACAATCCCTAATATCATGGCCAACCGTCTTACAGTAGCGGCAGAATGGATCACCAGACCTGTTTTGATTCGGGACGAATGAGGCCTGTTGTGCCATAGGCCTCGAAGACCCAGGTCTGGGTTTCGGATTAAATTTAGGTAATTCTGTCGGGGGACGTTTATATATACTCTGCTGGATACGTTCCTCTGAGATTGCCATATTAATGGCTTCGTTAAGGGTTTTCGGGGATTTGCATCGGACGATATTCGATATGCGGGGGTGCAGGCCCATTAGGAAGTGATGGAGGGCCAGATCCTCCATTGCTGCGCAGCGACCTAGCAATTCTTTGGGTTTGGTGTTGGACAAGGTAATTTCCGTGAGAAGTTGCGACAAATAGGTTTCTACACGTAGGGAAAATTGGCTCACATTATCATTCGGACCTTGCTTGCTCTCTTGTAAGTCTGTGAGCAAGTGAGCGTAATGTTTGCGCTCACAAAACTGTGTCTTGAGAAAATCTTTCAGTTGTTCCCAACTAACAAATTCTTTAATGGAGCAAGCAACTTCCGCTTTACCCTGAAGTTGACTTATAATGTATTTGAATAGTATTGGTTTCTGTGATTCCGACGCTAAGTCATAGGCGTTGTTGCAGTTTATAATAAAAGAGTTTACTGTTTCACGGCTACCATCGTACTGTTTTACAAATTTGAATAAGGTATTCAAGTCGAGTTCCGCCATTGCAGCTGCTGCAAAAGCTGATCTTGTGAGCCTAGGAGAGGTAAGAGGAGATTTTACGTCGGACGTTGGTTCTGATTCAGGGATGCTAACTGTTAATTTACTGTCTTCTCCCTTAGTAATTTTTGGCATATTAAATTCGTTAGCAAAATTAAGAAATCATATGATTCGCTAAGTGTAACGGCACTGAACAAAATTAGCGACAAGATATAATATTTATATAGTAAAATAATACTGAACGAAGGTTTTATAGGTCGAAAATTAATCGTAGATCCCTAAAATTTTAGTCTTATTATAAGTATAAACAATGACCAAAGACTTACAGTAACAAGAACGCGTAGGCGGTAGACGCTACGTACTGCATTCCGGAGAGATAAGACGTGAAGAATCGCAGCGAGACAGGATATTCGTTTCGACGTATTCGCTTCGTGGTTGAGACAATTTCTTTCTTCTTTCTTTAAACTTGAAAAACGACAATGATGACCGATGTATAACAGGATAACGGAATGTAGATCTGCTGAGGTGAGTAGTTAGGACGTCGTCAGGATACGCATGGACGTCTTCTACTATAAATAACTCCCAGGTCGTCGTCAGGATACGAAGGACGTCGTCTGAGGTGAGCAGACCCGCCAGATGCCGATGTTGGCACTCGGATCAGGATGTTATATCCAGGTGATTGGAGCTCAGGCACTATTAGCGAGGTAAGTTCGCGATGTGATTTAAACACCACAGTCGTTTCACTGTATTCGTCAGGACACTTTTCAGGATATTTCACTTCACTTTTCTTTTTAAGACACTGGGGATTTCCGATCCCACCGCTGCCACCAAAAATGTTACGCGGGAAGGCCAGAGAGGGTTTTTAAAAAAAGAATTTTATTACACGAATAAAAATGATATATTTATTATTAATTACACTGTTTAAGAATTAACCCTCGGCACAACCGTAACCTTTGAAACACGGCCTGAGACTCAGCGCGGGGTGGCTGAGTCCTCGGTTTTATTGTGAAGGTAAGTGCTGACCCAGGGATGGCCGGGTACTAAGCCCGGATGTAACAGTACACCTAACAAATCAAAGCAGTTCACGCATACATTCCATTGAAACCAAGCTCGTGCGTTGCGCAGACGTTCAGAGAGAACTTCGCCCAACAGTGGGCATTGGCGGCTTACAGCTGGACAACAACTTCGCCGTACCGCGTTGCTATAGGCTTAAAATTATAATGAGCAGCTCAAGTAAGCGCGCACCGCCGCATCCGCCTTGAATTATTCATCGCAACACTGAATAGGTAAGCGTCGTGTTTATAGTACACAATACGAGTACAACTGTAACAATTATAAATGCAACCTTCACCGGTTTCATTTAAGCAGATTAACCGTCAAATTCCACGTCAGTGGGGTTCCTAAGCTCCTCGGGTACAGTAAACCACTAAATCCTTCATGTCTTACGCCGTGATTAATTTTGTTGTTTATTCTGTTTCGTCCAACCGTTTTTATTGTTTTGCTTCTGGACACAGCTCAAGGCCATGGTCCGCCAGGCTGGCCAAGCGCGGATTGGCAGCCATCACACGCCTCAGAGCACACTTGTTTATGAGTTCTAAGGTGTATAGGTTTCTTCACAGAGCAATGTAGTACAACTATTATTATTATATCATCACAAAACATGTCTTACGGTGTAGGCAGAAAGCATCAAGTGTCAAATATCTGACACCTCACAATTCTGACATACCTCTTCTCCATTCATCTCTTTTCATACATTCCCATTGGTTTTGAAGATTTTTGACTTCCCCATGAGTCATTTCTGACTTATATAATCAAGGCTGAAGTGTGTTGGTCTTCTTTTATATCCAGCCCGGCAAACAGGCAGCCTGGACTCCTGATAGTATGTGGTCTCCATCACATTTGAGCATTTGCAGGACCCGAGCAGCCAAGGCGTTGCTGGCTTTGAAGGAGAGCTCTCTTTGAGCTTTTCTTGAAGTACTCCGGGAAAAGAGACCCCAGTAGCTAAATCGCCGTTGCCTTTGAAGAAAAGCTTTGAAGGAAAGCTCTTTAAGCTTTTCTTGAAGGAAAGGAAAAGGCACTTCCATCGTTCTGCCTTGCCACCTGCATCCAATAAGATTCGCATCAACCTAATTAATTAACAGAATGTTAGATACTGGCAACATCGTACAATTTCCACGCCATTTCCGATTCGGAAACTCAGTGATTCCCTATAAAGCACTTCTAATGAATGATTCATGTTGCGCCACCGGCCGCACTCGACTGCGCCCGGAGTCCCGAATTTAACATAAAAATGCTAGAGATCTATTGAAAGAAGAGTTTAAAAATGAACAAAGTTAAACAATTATTATGTACGAGTTTTACTTAGAACAAACAGTATACGGGTAACACATATGATTATTGTTTTTATACCCTCGCGCAAAATTCGTTACGGGATAGGCAGAGGCATCAATTTCTTCATACACGAAAGTCTACACACATGTCGGAGACTTCTGTTTCCGTCATCAACTAGTATCTGACCATTTATTCAAATTAGGTGATAATTTTGAGATTATACAATGTGTGAGCCCGCATGAGCTAGCCACTCTACCGCAATAGACACGAGCCAGACGTACGCTATGATATTATCTTGTAGCTGCTGAAAAACTAACGTGAAAATATTAAAAATACACATTGCGACGACATTTTCACACGCTCGGCAAACATAGCGGCGAGTGTTATTTGAATTCAATATGTTGCGCGGAATCTAATAAAAATAC
>DVPF01000273.1:0-10290 GCA_018239045.1 Yanguna cosyra | reverse complement strand
GAAAATCTAAATTAGAAAATTTTGTAGTGTTCGCCCCGGGAATCCAACCCGGGACCTCCCGATCGGCAGTCCCACTTGCAAGCAATACGACCAACGAGGCAGAATAACATTCAATAGGTCTTTTTAGCAATATACGAAGCGGTGACGTCATCACGCCGGTCTAATGTTATCGACAACGTTGTATTCGTATATTATAGCACATTTCGCTTACATCAGGTTGCATATTTGCATTATTAACACAAAAAACATTCCTCGTAGGCCACAAGGCACTAGGTCGAGTTACATATTATTAATTTATGTATCTGGCACAGAATGTAAACATAAAATCTTGCACGTCTTGACCGTAGCTGACATTAGTGCTGTGCGCGTCATTTTAAGGAGATAATAGTTGTAACATAAATACAATACAATACGTGAGCAAGCCACGGCTTAATGCCCTCACCACCTTCGATGGGGAGCAGTGTAGGTGGTGGGCAATTGTGTGCTCTACGATCCCCAACCTCACTCAGCGTGGGGATCACCAACTCCGGTCAGCGTGGGAATTACGAGAAAAAACCCCGCAAGGTAGGATTATGTCCAGCAGTGCACTGAGTTGGGCTGCTATGACGTGAGTAACGTTTATTATTTTAGGTAGCTCCGTGGTTCCTAGGTGAAATATAGTTGAGAACAGGACGATCTCCTTCCAAGCTGGCAACCCATTGGCCACTGCTTGGGCGTTCCAACTGTTCATAGACGACGGTGACCACTTAACAGCAGAAGGTTCGTCTGCCTATTTGTCAGGATAAATATGAAAACAATTCAAAAATTTCAAGTTAGAAAACATAATAACACTATTCCCGACCCGGAGGTCGAACCCAGGACCTCTTGATCAGCAGTCGCACTTACAACCACTAGATCAACGTGACAATATTATAAATAAACATTTTACGTGTGCAGGTGGAAGTGGCACGTAGGTAAGTTGCCACCACTTTCCGTTTCAAATGCCACCACTTTCCGTTTCAACTGCCACCACTTTCCGTTTCATTCACCACGTAACTCGGACGTCATGCTCGCTATCCACAGAGGTGCTGGTGTACTCGTGTAATTAAACTATGAGAACTGGATTTTACATATAATAATATTATATAATTATCCACCGAGAATAATTAGTAGTTTTTTCGCAGACAACAGAAGATGTCAGTTGGAAATAGACAATGGAATTGTAAATAACGTGCAATGATATTGTCACAAAAGTATAATTGTGTTTGAGAAAATTGTGGTCTGTTAAATAATAAATGAATTATAAATATTACGTATCTTTCGACATTTCCACACGCGGCAATTTGATACCAAGTAAGCATACCCTTGCTGACTATCTAAACTACATATATACATGAAAAATATACACTTGTATGGACATTTAATATTTTTGGATGACTACGGCCTCAACCCTTATCATTCTATTGGAAAATCCATAGAAAGACAATGAAAGGGTTAATGATGATTTAATTAAAAGGGTATATATCCATGTCCATAAAGCGACACAAAACACTAAGAATTAAGTAAATACAAAAAAAAGACATCGTTTGGTCGGGATTTAAACCCGGAATCGGCATGATCACTCTGCCTACCTGTTAGGGGATTACAGGCGTGATGGTACGATACGTCAGTTTTGCACTAATTATTTTATATTTCCTCCGCGAACTAATCATTATTTTTTTTATATATTTATAATCACACCAACAGCAAAACACAATTATTTACAAGAGGTTGTTGACATAGTCGAATACAGGCCAAAGTGTATGTGACTTCGAGCTAATGCGTTGTATAGAATAAGTTTTGCTTGATTGCTATTTCTTTTGATGCAGATTTTCCTTTTGGTAATCAACAATCCATCTAATCTATCTGATTAATCATTAATTTTAATGTTTGTTATGTTATAATATTTAACAAATCTCGAATAACCAACAGGAAGTAGACAGCAATTGACGATGACGACGTCATGAGCTAAAATATTAGGCGCTCAATTGAACGATGAAATTGCAAAATTTGCATGATGGTGATAGCTTAAAAACGTATTAAACTGTCTGTATATCATCACGATTGTATTTCCTCGAAAGGATAGGCAGAGGAGTGTAGTACACCCACGTTTCACCAGTTTTATCGATGGAATAAAGGGTGAGTCTTCTCTCGTCCCAGACACAAATCCAGACTCCGAGCTATTACTGGGAATTTCATATTAAGCAAACCCAATAAGGCAAATCCAACAGTGTCTTCGAGTGTGGTGTTACACTTTACTCGACCTGGGAATCGAAACCAGGATGTTGTGCTCAGCAGTCACTAGACCAACGAGGTAGTGCGAGGTAGGTGGGTGACTTGTGAGCAGAGGGCATCCGACAGCTTAATAACATTATTGTGATATGAAAGATACCACATAACAACATCCTCATTATTTCTGTACTAAGTTACGTAAAGAATTGGAAGCGAGTTTAAGTGAAAACATAATTCTGTTAGTCAAATAAAGCTGTCACTGTTAACATGTAATTTTGTAATAATTACACCCGCAGGCAAGACAGCCAGCTTTCAACGGTCAGTCATGCAACCGCTGATTGGGATCGTAACATCAATTGTAAACGTAACAAATGTTGAAAGTTTTATTAATAATAAAGGAAACAATAACATAGACAACCATGTTACAATTCTACAGCTCGTTTCTAATATACTTCCTCTAATAGAATTACACCAAGCTGTTCATGTTTTTTATTCTCCAGAGTATACAGTAAAACTTGAAATGTGACTGACCAGAAGTCAGTCAAATTATTATCGTATTGCTTGCAACTACTCGGCAAACGAGACTCGTTTGTCGATTGGTTGCAAGCGCGACTGCCGATCGAAAGATCCTGGGTTTAAATCCCGTGTCGGGCACTATATTGGATTTAGGTAACTTAGATTTTGTAGTAAAAATTTCTAGTAGTGCCTTGAGTGTGAATTTGTGGCGCGTGCAATAGGCCGCCCCTTATTCTATAGTGGGACGTAAACGTAACTGATGAAACATGGGTTGTGTACTACACTCCTCTGCCTACCTATTCGAAGAAAGAAGGCTTGATGTTACGAATATAATGTCATACGGCAATGGCAAATTGTATATAAAGTTGACAGTGGCGAACTAGGGTAAGCGTTCCCATGTTTTGAAATGCTAAATTCAGAAGTTGTTGTTAGAGAACATTAATTAGATACTCCTGAAATATTCCGGACTGTTCAAGAATTTTGGACGGCTAAGTCGACTACTAATTTGTACCGTCATCAATTTTTAATAAGTAGCGCGATGAAGTCAGATCCAGTCATTCTAGTAGTTACAGGAACAGAAATGTATAGATTAGCATTGGCACATTAATGAGTAGCAAATAATTTATTCACAGGAAATAAATTACATACTTCTGAATCGATCGAACAAAAACGAATTAAAGAACATGTTAAATCATAAATCTGTGTCATCGAGGAAGCGACAACAAATATTGCATTTCACATAAAAACATTTATATCGTTTTAACATAGCAATAAACTTGTGTCACTATTGTTATTGTCCACTAGAAGTTTTATGGTTTACATTTCGGTGTTATTGATGAAAAATTAGATACTATGTCTCTGTGTGTCATTGCTATTTTTAATATGAACAACGCATCGGTAAATAAAACGGCTGCTTCATTAGTGAGCAGAAAACTCATTTGCATATATCAAGCGATGATTTGTCTTGCTAATTCGTCTTATGACTTTTTAGAACCGTTTTCAGACTCCTCTTCAGATATGATAATACAAAAGGTGAGAATTTAAAAGAAACATGCCTACCACTGATAATTCAACTATTTCAACCTGAACTAAAGACTACACCGTGGCCTTAACCCCTCTCATTCTGACAGGAGACTGTGTAACAGTGCACGATTGAAGAGTTAATGATGATCATTGTGACTAGGATGATGAAAGATTAGTAGTCGTCCATACAAAAACATAAGCTGTAACAGACAGAGATCTAAGCATTAAAATAAAAATGACAGGTAGGTACATTAAATAAGATGTTAGAGTCTCGTCTGAGAGGTCTATTATTTTAATAACTATAACGCAAAAAATATTTAAAACGTATCTTCAACACGCATATGAGCTTAAACATTTTCGACAATCATAGTGTAATGTAGATAAACATTAATAATTTCTCATCAACTCGTGTTAACAGTGAATCCCAATGAAACATTTACATACAAAACCGGCGTGCGCGTATGAAGAGAATGATGAATGTCAAAGAAGCACATCAAGTCTGTAAGAATTGAAACATAAGGCAATCAGTACTCTCTGCCAATCTCGTAAGGAACTTGGCATGTCGATATAATAGAAAGAAAGAAAAAAAAACTTTTGTAGCATAATAAGGCAGCACAAATGTGAGCGTAAATAGTTTCATCATCATTTAAAAATAACATTTTGAATAATACAATAAACCAAAAAGATAAATAGCAAAAAAACCATATACTACTAAACAAGTAAAAACAATAGTCCTATGTACAATAGATTCAGATTTCAATGATATATAAGTGATAACTTCATACAGTAGAGTCCTAAATGTCTGTCACGTCTAACAGCTACTATGTTGACACTAATCAGAGCTCATCTTGAAAATAGTCACGGACTTTAATTTTACCTTGCAAGAATTCTGCGTGGCCAGGTCTACATGGCGTATGCATTCGAAATTCATTCCACATCACCATTACTGGCCTTTTGATGCGTTCCTGATGCATGATTACTTAAGGCCTTCGAGAAAGCGAACGCATTGGCACCTCCTTTAGCGTAGCCATTAAGAACAAATTGCATACATAATGCATAGTCAAAATATATTTGTGCTGCATGAAAAAATATTAGTCGATGTTAATATACAGCGCTATACCCTTTATTTTCTTCAGCGCTATACCCTTTATTTTCTTCAGCGCTATACCTTTGTAAGTCTAGCCTACCCTCAAAAATCTTTTTCTATTTCAGTATCTTTCTTGCCTCCATTCTCTAAGATGTTACCCTACTCACGCGCCTCAAATTTTTCCCCAACAGAGTGTCTCCACAGCTTTACAGCTGCATCATTTACGTCTGCTAAGATCAAAATATATTCCAAGTTGAGGTTTCCTCGTCTTATAAGAAATACAAACATCAAGAGACAGATACATGACATAACGCCCGTATCAGCAACGCTGTGTTTATTGTCATGCGGTCTCAGAAGCGGGAAAGAACGTTACGTCACAGTTGCGTGACCTGACATACAGATAGTTACCGGTTACCTACAGTTAAATCAAGTTTTCATTAACATTCTAATCAATCTGCTATTCGCGTATTTTAATTATATGTTAGATAGGCACGTACAGACGTTCATATTTTCCTGTTGTTTTTTTTTGTTTATACACCCATCATTGTTATTTTTGGTCGAGGATTTTAAATGAAAACAAAGAAATAGATTTCGTAATAACAAATTATAGATATATTTTGGATGAATCAGATTTTTTAGACATTTTTATAGTTATATTATGAATCGTTAAGACCATTAAAATGCAATTATACTTAACAATTTTTTATTTATAGAAAACTCCTAATGATGAATATTAAAATTTAAGTTTAAAAATTAGGTTAATTATCCAATCGTGAATGTCACGTAGAAGCAAAATCTTCATTTTTTTTCATTTTTAATGCCAACACTAATTGCATTACGAATAAGAAATCGTTGCGGCATTGACGGAAAAAAATATTGTTTTGTTTATGGTCGAGCAACCGTAAATACCGTGACACTCTATTCATTGACTAACCGCAAGAAACCGATTGAGCCACTCTCAAACTGTAGGTACGTAAAAGATGCGTTTAGCGCTCTGCCCTTTACCCAGTGACACAAATAAATAGCGGGCGTGCAAAAACAACCTCTAAAAGTCGTAACCGATATGCAAAAAACCACTATTATTCACTACAACAAGACCCAATTTTGAATAAACGTAATGGCGTGTACGTGAAATTCAGGTTATATTTGACATTGAGTCGGATTGTTGAGACAATGCGTGAATTGACTTTTAATTTACACTAACGCTTAACATTTTAGAAACAGAATTGAACGAACTAAGCTATTAAGTTTTTACACTGTAACATCAAGGCTATATAAAACTGCATAGGTATACAGCCTGGGAATTATTTTTTCTGCATACGATACTTTAAACCGGAAATCAACAATATTCATAGATAACAAGATTATAAAAGAAAGTCGTTGACATATTTGACAAGTTCACGATGTACGGAAATAGGAAGCTCTATTGTTTCTCCTCTGATTTCCGGTGTTCGGTTGTTTGTTATAGGTGTCAGGGCAATGTTTTGGGCATGTCGAAAGATAATCGATAAAGTGAAGTCGACCGTGTAAGATATATTGGAGGTTACAGACAATGATCAACAAGCACACATCAACCTACATTTTGAAACAATGCCACATATGAGCACATCATTGTGATTTATACCTTCATAAAACGAATGAATACTGACATGCAGAAACACACAATACAACTACATATCAGTTTGCCAGTTTTGGATAACCAGAAACCAAAAAACGTGAAGGCTGTTTCAATAACAACACTCGTTTTAATACATGGTTATATTTTAAAGAATAATTCATTATTAATATTATTACCATCGTCATTATCACCAGCAATAATGTTATTGCTCCATTATTGAACATGATTCTTCTCATCAAAATAGGCTGTGGTCTACCATACCTATCAGATACGGATTGATAAATTTCATACGCCTTAGAAAACATTTCTCAGGATTTTTTCTTCCTCTTTTATGGAGAGTAATATTTACCTTAAAAACATGTAACTTGGATAGTCACAGGCAATTGTTGGAAGCCAAATGGTAAACCGAAACTTGTTTGTTATATATGCATTTTCCTTTCTCCCTAATTCTCTGGAGTGGGTAATTTATCCATTACACTATAATTTCAATTGAGTTAATAAATAAACAGAATATTTTGTCTTTGTTCTCCAAAATCCACAACTTAATTGCACGTCATAAAACTTAAGACTCATTGAATATTTTTATTACCAAATCTTAGTAATTCTAGGTATCAGTGAACGTTGTTTATTATACAGTTATTTCGTCACATTCACCAGTCACTTCCTGGTTTGACCAACGCATGATTGTTTCACAATCTTAATTTGCAATATCCCCAATCCCTTTCAATTCATTGTCTGTACGCCGTAGACAATCTACGCTTATATGAAGAATAGTTTCGTAAGTGTTGATAATAATTAATTTCATACTTGTATTTCACGAAGCGTTGCAATCAATTGATTGATTCAATCAATCAATCAATTGATTTTATCTCGACACAGCTTGGTTCTTGAATAAAAAGCCAGCCAAAATAACTTTTCTTCTACGTACTAAATGCCATATTGTTGTAACTTCTCAGTTTAGTTAATGTGTAAATAGTAATTTTTGAATATATTATACATTGGTAATAAAAATCTGTCATGTATTCGTACAATCGCTCATTTGTAGTAATTTACGAAAGAAGAAACAAATAATTCGACCGATGTCAGTAAGTAGTCCCTACAGCTGCTGAGACGTGTATGAGTAATCTGAAAAATTAATGACCGACCGAAAGTTCGGTTTCAGCCAAGTAATCGAGTTTCAGCCTTAGTTCGATTTTGGCTAAAATTTGACCGAAACTTTGTAGCTAACTCGTGGTCCCCGGAGCAGTTCGCCGCTGCTATCCGGTTCGATCTCAATAAATAAATATTTAATTTATCTTAAGGATATTCTAAATAATTGTGTTGTTTATGTCTAAATTTAACTAAATTTTGTTTAATTTTATAAGTTTATTTCCAAGAGTAACTCCTTAGTTTAATATATTTGTCTTTGTTCAAGACATAACGACTTAAAAAAATAATACTTAATTACATTTACTACAAAATTGTTTTATTATTTTCATTTTATCTAACACCATATAACTATTTGTCACATACACAAAAAACTATATATAAATACACTACACTTCATTATGTAGGAGATGTTTGAAATACGTATGTATATGTAAGTTTCGGTTTCGGCTGGAAAACCCGTTTCGGTCAGATACTTTTCAAAATAGCTCTGTTTCTATTTTAAACAAACAGTCTCGTACGCACATACATTTTTATTTTATTGTACTTCCCATATATTATTCTTCCTGTTAAACGTAACATCACCCCTGTAATTCCTAAAGAGGTAAGCAGAGGAGTGTAGTACACTCCCACAATTCACCAGTTACGTTTACGTCCCATTATGGAGTAGGTTGGTTCCTTTTATTTATTTTTCAATAATTTTTGGACTGGGTATCTTCTTTACTTTTTCTGAATTCACATTTAGAAGCTACTCCAAATTTACAAGTTACGGATGGTACCGGAAGCAATTTTTTTTAGCATATCTAAAATACAGTACAAGTAATTGTACAGTACCTACAGTACAAGTATTTCTTCCCATATACATTTAAAACCATGCTTTAAATATAAATTTATAATCATACTTTAAAAGTTAAACAAAAAAACGCGAAGGTTGTAGTGTTGAAATTCGAATATAATAAATTATTAAGTAAAATATATTTAAAACGCTGTTTGGGCACACCATACCCATAATAAGTGCAAAAACGCAAACTAAGTTCACTCAGCAAATACCTCAAGAGTCATTCTTTCACCAATACGTGCCACACGTTTATTGAAAATCAAACATATTGACTCAAAATCAAACAAATCGGAAAAGAAAACCAACATAAGGCGAGCCGTCCTCCCTTTATTCACAAAGAAAAATGCCTTGTCACCAAATACATCCAGACTTCACTAAACTGGATGGACGTCGTTGCATGACGAATTTCCGATATTCCCCAAGGAAAATATCAGTCTGACCAACTCAATTTTTTATTTCGTATTCATACGTTTGCATGATCGTATATTTACCGAAGGTGCGAAAATATGATTTGACGTGTTCTTAATTGAATTAACGGATGACGTTCAGAAATCTTACAATAACATTCAACGGTAAATATTTTTTAAATAAATACTCGTATATTTATGAACGTGAGATGCATTAGTAATGGTTTGATTTTAAAATTAACTTTTCTTGCATACTTTTAAATTTTCACTGGAAGAAAGAGAAATATTCGGAGAGGTTTACCCTAAGGTTTTAAGTCGGATTTAAAAGTGCCAGGTTTAGTGATATTAAAAAAACATTGTCTAATACCTAATTTTGTAATAAACAAAATAGTACCATAACATCATGTCTGTAATCTCAGTAAAGGTAGGCAGAGAAGTGTAGGTACTTAATATACTCACACATTTCTCTAGTGACGTTTACGTCCCATCATGGAATAGGTAGTGAGCCTATTGCCATACACCGGGCACCAATATAGACTCTGAGGCACCACTAGAAATTCTTGTTTTAAAAATCCAATAGAACCCGACCCGGGATTAGAACCCAGGACCTCTCGATCGGCAGTCGCGTGTGCACACAACTCGACCAACAACACGCTGGTGTGCTCTCAGAATTAGAAAGGCTAAGGCCATAGTGTGTCACGCTGGCCAAGTGCGGTTTGGCAGACTTTACAAGCCTGCATAAATATTTTGTCTATCTCTGGTCAAGTATCCGACAATTTTCCAATTGACACTAGCGCCGCAAATTGAGAGCTTTCGCGGTAAATCGTAAAAACTGTCGTTTCTTAAAATAAATCTGCTCGGAACTAATTACCAAGGCTGTGTGAACGATTTATTAAAGCAATCGACAATGACCTCCTTGGGACAATAAGACAGTTTCTTTCTTGTTTCGCGCCAAAACTAATAAGTGAGCCGTTATTATGATTATGCGTTTTATTACAATTTAGGCCAAATCTTTTGTATAGTACCTTTATAATTTAATATGGATTAAATAAATATTTGTTTATTTCATACAGAACGTGATACAGCGAGTGTACAGGCGGTTGTTTAATAATATTTTATGAAATTGTAATAAAGTTAGATATCTTGTACCGATTTGCATATTTATAACATCTATTACATCACCTGTAGCTCCCGAAGAGGTAGGCAGAGGAGTGTAGTATCTTCAGTCCTACGTTTCACCAGTTACGTTTACGTCCCACGATGGAATAGGTGGTAAAGCTATTGCCGTACATCGGGCACTAATCCAGATTTTGAACCACTACTAGAAATTTTAACTATAAATTCTAAGTTAGAACGATCCAATAGGATCCACCCAGGATTTGAACCCAGGGCCTCTCGATCAGCA
>DVPF01000272.1:0-10290 GCA_018239045.1 Yanguna cosyra | reverse complement strand
CTTAATCCTCAATTGGGCTATATAGCCATTCCTGCACTAACAATGGAATATTTGGAAGCTGTAAGTGAAATAGTTTTGAAGGATACTGCTGGTCCTTTAAATTCACCGTTAACAGAAAAGTGTTTCGAAGATTCAACTTTCAATCATGATTGGCATATCTGTTCATCTTGGGTAATTATACGTATTATGAACAAAAGCTTAATAGTATGCTATGTAATTATCATTATCATTAGCCTATTTCCGTTCACTGCTGGCCATAGACTTCCAATAACACGACAATGAGCTCGATTTCTAGCTTTTCGTCTCCAAGCGCTGCTAATTTCTTTAGGTATATCGTCAATCCACCTAGCTGAAAGGCGTCCTACGCTATGTTTGTCAAGCTGTGGTCTCCACTCCAGAACACGTCTACTCTAACGGGTATCGGTTCTACGATAGAGGTGCCAGCCTACTTCCACTTTAGCTTGCTGATCCTTTGGGCAATGTCGATAACTTTGGTTTTCTTTCGGATTTTCTCCTTTCGGATTTGATCCTTCAGAGAGACTATGTTATGGAACACTTATACTTATTTACTTTTTTAGGATGGCTATCCTTCAACAATGGACATAGAATTAGTAATAGAGAGAATGTTATTAGTAAATCATGTCCGAAAACATCCTGAAATTCTGACCACATATTACAATTCTTCGAAAATGGCGTCTATTTCTGGGTTTAGTACCACACCATATGTAATAGATTTCGGCGTAATAATCACTGGATGTACGGTATGAGATTTTGTTCAGTACAAAAAATGTATATGCTCATCAGGTATGTTACAGTAAATGCATATGCTAAAGTATGGTATTTGAATTAAATAAATAAATTGTAGATACAATGTACTGTGGATATAATTAACTATGGACCAATTTCATCCAAGTTACACTTCGCAAAAGGTACAAATGTTCCTTCGTGGCTTGGATTAAAGTTGTGTGGAAAATTGGCTCCGGGTGAAAAAGGGAAATTGGAGGTAACATTTTCACCCACAGCGAATGACTTTAAGGAATTGGAACAAACTGTTGCGACGTCATTTAATCTAGAGGTAATTCGTCCATGGTATAATATCTTAAACGTGAATGCAATTCAGCTAAATCGTTTTGATGGAATTGGTTATTGAGATAGGCAGAAATTCAAGGAAAGGCATAGGTTACTTTTGTTCTGACAATAGCTACTGCACCATATTTTTCTTACAAAAGTTCTATTTATCATGTGGGTGAAGTTTTCATCGGGAGAGAATGGCTTATTTTGCAAGGAATGTGGCTTAAAGATAATATTATTATATTTTCTCAGGTGCCTTGTGGAGTTACAATTCCTGTGCAAGTAAAAGCTTTGTGTGCGGTACCATATTTGGTATCCAATGTCGGTGCTATAGATTTTGGCTTAGTTAGATGCGGCAACAAAGTTGCCTGTTCCATTCCAATAAAAAATATGTGAGTATATTTACAGTGTTACGCTTTTAATTACTGAAAAGTTATATTGTAAAAATAAATGATTATGCATTTTAGAGGTAAGCCAACGTGTATTTGGTACGTTGGCTTAAGGCTAAGAACTCCTGGTCCGAATCCTATGATAGTGTTAGATAGTTCTGGAAAATATGAGCCCGGAGAAGGTGGATGGCTGAGTATTACATTCAAGCCTACTTTAGAGGTGGGTTTAAAGGGAATATAATTACACAATGAAGTATTATAAAATGAAGAAGTGGTGTTTTTAATTACAATTTTACATTTGTTTCGTCAGATGGTGTACGAAGGTGTACTGATATTTAGATTTCATATGAACCCCACCAGATTGACCATACCTGTAACAGGACAAGGAATATCGCCCCAGGTGCACATCATAGGCCCAAACATAAGGTTCCCGCCAACCCTCCCGTGGGCAAAAACAACTGACATGTACTTTGGTTTAACCAATCCATGTCCGTTTCCGATTGAATTAATTATTGCTCATAGCGATGTGTAAGTGCAAAATGATCTTTGAAACATTAAAACTAGTAGAAATGATTATTAATTACCGATGAATTATTTTCATAAAATATAGCAACTGGAAGGAAGAAGACGAGATATATCAAATGCTTTTTAAATATTACAATAAACCTGAAGAAATACTATTGCCAGCTATAAAACCTGGAACGGGTCTTCCGTGCAAAATTATAGATTTTGTGCAAACATTTAAGGCAAGAGTGAAAAAGTACGCAGTACATTTCGATGTTTAAATATTTTTCGTACATGCAACTGTTCTCGGCTAAACAATCTGAATTTGTTCATCATCAGATGCATTGACGAAGAGGCGGCAGCAATGAAATCGACTGTTGGAAAAGGAGTTGCCTCTGCGAAGTAAGTCAGATATTGTTATCCACATTTTAATATGTTGCTTTAATATATCGATTTAACGGACATGGTATGGATATTTATAGGAAGTCGAAAAGTCCTAAGGCGACCATAAAATCGTCAGCGGCCAAAGAAGGTTCGTCTCCGAAAAAATGTCGAACCGAAGCTGAAATTATAGCAGGTTGGGTCATAAACAGACAATTTATAAATATTACATTTCTATATTCATTGGTGATTATAAAACTTTTTCATATATTTTTTCATTATTTTGTGTAACAGAAGGATCACGAAACTGCAATATTTAAAAGTTTATGTAGGTTATGTCATTATGGAAAGTAAAATAAGCTTAGTATATGTTAACGTGAGTTACTCATGGTTGTCTGCGCAAATCTGCGTTTCCAACATAAACGTAACATCACGACTGTAATCCCTGAAGAGGTAGGCAGAGGAGTGTAGTATTACACTCCCACGTTTCACCAGTTACATTTAGGTCCCATTATGAAGTAGGTGGTGTGGCTATTGCCATATATCGGGCATATAAATAAATGTGAATATTAGACAAATTTGATATTAACACAGGAAACAGATAAAAATTCAAAGTATGTATCATATATTTTATTGGTCAATAGGTATAACATTGTAAAAGTTCTCCAGGACCCCTTACATATGAATCCCAATGGAACAGAGTTGTGACTGAAAGCTGATAAATAAAAAACATCACTGCAAAAATCTAATAATAATGTACAACACAGGTAGATAGTATGTAAAATGTCTTCGTATAATAATAATAATATAATAATAGTTATATATATCTCTATTCAAATAATTATTGTCACAATTATTATCATTCGGAACACTCTCCACTAGAACTATAGTCACCTACTAAGGAAATGCTTCGATTTTCATTTGCATCAATTATATTCAGATCCTTAGTGGAGCTATTCAACCCTTCTGATTGCTGGGCTTCATTAAGTTTGTTCTTATTAACAGAAGAATCAATTGATTCTAAATCAAGTGATTCTGTGCATTTTTTCTGTGTCTCACTACTGACTACATTACTGTCCAAATTTTTATTACCACTGTTAACTATATTATCACTTAATTTATCTGGAACACATTCAGATTCTTCGTCGTTTCTTGTATCTCCATTTGTAATGCTTATTTCTGTTTGAGGCACATTTTTACTCCGAATTGTAATGCCTAAAGCATTTCTTGATAAAGGCCGACATTTACTCAAGGATTCTTCTTTTTTGAGACCACCAAAACTAGTAGCAAGGCCAATGGAACTCGGCAGCGCGGGACTGTTTAAAATTTTGCTTCTTGTTACAATTCGTTTCTCCTCTATACTTTTTGAGGGTCTCAGAGCTAGGAGGGAAGCCATATTTCTGTCTTCTTCATTTTCTGGCAGAAGATTGATATCTAGTGAGGCTCTAGCCAGAATTAAACTGTCATATACCGCTGATTCTTCGAGTTCTCTTCTTCTTTTCTGCAATGAAATATCAATACATATAATTTTTAATTATTTTTAGGTTGCTTACGCATGTAACTTACTATTATTATTGTAACATCACAAGAAGTCCCTTACGGGGTTGGCAGAGAGCATGGTGTGTCAAATAGTCAATAGTCCATGTCAATAGTCCTTACAGACCTGCCATACATGAGGTTTCTATATTTTCCTTTAGCTTTACCTCTATAGCCTTCATTACTATCAACCCTTTTCTTATTACACTTTTGGACATGTGTCACCTCTTAGAATGACAAAGACAAGGTCTTTCTGTACCACACTAGTCATAAAACAATGGAGAACTCTTAAGTTTTCTCACAATGTTTTCCTTCATCAATACCACTTGTATTATTTAATCTTGACCTGCACATTTATTGTATACAGGTTCGAACCAGAATTTTAACACAGGAACCCCGGAGTGGGAATCTCTAAACCATTAGTCTACCATGGTTTGTACCCATTAAACATAATTAGAAACTTGATATTTCATTTTACTGAACAATTTAATTACCACATGATAGTAATGTTTTTTAAACAGTAGCAAATGAGCAGGCAATAATTAGAACTGCTATTGTCTACTAATATATCTTGAGTTTGGTTCTGCTGTCATTTATACACATCTGCTACTGACATCATACTAAACTGTAGGAATGGGTATATTAATATTATTGCAAGTTAGTATTGTTTGTTAACAGGGTTCTTATCCAAGGTTGGAGAGCACAGCATCGAGAAGCTTGTCAATAACTTTAGTCCAGTCAATATATTAATACAAATCATTCAGTCATAGGGTTTCAGGGTCTGCCCTATTCATATCAGACATGTTGCTGTTTTTTAGGGCTGAGGTGATGTATGATTTCTATCAAGAACAAAATGGTGACTGCCATTTTATTATTTACTTATTAAATTATGTTTTATTGATGGTAACAAATGGTGGATTTAATGTTAATTGGCATTTTGTACCAGTCAACCCAGGAGATAATGAAAAATTGGGATGGGTACTTAATACTGCCTTGTTGGTCATGTTGGGTGCAAGTGTGACTGCCGATTCAAATCCCAGGTTGGGTACTATTCGATTTTTATAATTTAGATTTTCTACTAGTGGCACAGAGTCTGGATTTGAGCCTGGCATATGGCAATAGACTCACCACCTACTCCATAATGGGACGTAAATGTAACTGGTGAAATGTGGGAGTGTAGTACTACACTCATCTGCCTACCTCTCAGGGGATTACAGGTGTAGTATGTATGTATGTTATGTAATGTATGTTATGTAGGTACTTAATTTTCTACATAAAAACAACTCAACCAAAAAAAATATCACAATAATGTTTTACATACCCTAAAGTTTCGTCTCAGACTACAATTGGCTTCGTAATCATCCTTCCATACCACTTCGTTTCGCCCGACAAGCTTGCCTAATCTAGGTTTCTCTAGGTTAGCACCACTAGAATCGCCTGTTTTGTGTTCTAGCCGGAACATGGCATCATCAAATAGTTTTTTCTGTGTTTCCTTTGTCTCGGGCACAATTTGGCCATTCTCGGTTGGATCCCATCTATTCTCTTGCCGCCTGGCGCCAGATACGATAACATAATCTAAATTCTGTAAAATATAAAATAAATGGATCAACTCCATAACTTTACATTTTAACAAATAACAGATTTATTTTCTGTTTTACAGTTGAAACTAAACAAGCAGATGATGAGATCACCTAACTGATGGTAAGTGATGAACTCCTTGGTGAGTGTTTAAGACACGAAAGAATTCCCATATTGCCAGCTTTAAAGCAAATATTTCTACTTTTTTTTTTATAATTTGTTTTATACCATTCATTGAACATATTTATCCTCTACATACATACATATCCTCATGCCAAGTCTCTTATGGGACTCTCCTCTCATAGTAAAAATGATAAAGAACATTATAAAGGAGACCAAAGTGCAAAGATTTAGTTTACATCAAAAGTGGGATGTGAATTTTTTATCTCAATTTTTTTTTTCTCCAGACTTTTTTTATTGCTCCATTGCTGGACACAGGTCCAATTAAATTTAAGTTTAGGTCAAGGAATTGAGATATGACACAAAACCTTTTTATCTGCTTTAAATCACATAGTAATAATAATATTAATAGATATATAAATGAGCCACAAGTTACCTTTGACTGGTAATTTGTCCATATTATTAAACCAAAACTGGGATACTTAAGGAAGCATATAATCTAAAAGTGCAGTGTTTGAAACATTTGGATTAGACCATGATGGTCTTATAAGATGAACCTGAGAGGGTTCGGGTAGGGTAGGTAAAGTAGGAAAATGTTCTGTTATATTTGCACCTCTGATTCATGTATGATCTATAAGATGTATGATGCGAACAGACTGTGAAATGCGACTTACAGCTGGGTCAGTCTTGATTTCAAAGTGATTGTTGCACAAATGACACTTCATTCGGAATTGGTAGATTGGTGTACTGTAATACATCCCTATTTTTGTCTTCTCCGCATTGTACCGCACCCCCATGCCTATGTGATTTTTGCAGCCGTCACACCATATGTTGTAGGGCATTTCAAAGCGAATTATCAAGATCCCCATGTGAATTTTTCGTGCTCTTTCCCGCAGTGCATGGGTTCCCATAAATTTGTTCAGCCCCCCGACTCTTGGGTCATAGTCGGGGGGATAGTATAGGTTCTGACCCTTCCGTTCTCCCATTTTGAAGCTCTAGAAAACCTAAAAATTAAGATTTATAATGATTTACACTTCAAGAAAAATAATGTTCACATGTTTACTCCAAATACATTATAAACGTTAACCAATACGTTCAAAAGTTTCAATACGGAACTTGATTAACTGTAATTAGGATGGACCTAAATAGCAATAACTGAAATAAAATCACTATCTTTTACTACCTGTTTACTGTCCTATCTTCGATTTATCTATTCAGCGTTGACAGCGATGACAACTGACAGCTGTCTAAGCGTCTATGATTTCAGCGACGCACAGAAGCGGATTGTCATCAGGGATGCTGCCGCTCCTTAACCGTAACCGAAACCATCGGATATCCAAAATAAAATATAATCGTACCAAATTTTGACTTATATAACTGATTAGAGGACCAAATGATAACTTTAAAAAATTCTATTATTGTCTATTTATATTTTACATTTAGGATTAATCAAAATCTAATATACGTAACAGAAACTATACGAAACTTACGGTTGGTCTAAAATAATTTCTTCTATGATACCGATGTAATTATTATTCATATATCCATATTCACATCCTGATCCGAAATATATTTCTAACATCCTGATTGTCATGAATCTATCATATCATAGACATGTTTTAACCGGTTATTATCGGTATTATATATTGATAAAGGTAAAACAGTAATGTTTACTTTTGAGATCAAGTAAATCATTATCACGAAATGATTTTCTAGTAATATGAAAATAGTTTCAGATATTTCATTACTTAGACAATTTAGCATAGAGTAATGTAAATCAATTTTCCATTTACAAAACAATTGGCTGGCAATAACTACAGCTGTTTGACAGCTTAGCTTATTTTTCGAAAGAATATCACTCAGCATAGCGAAGTGAAAATCTTATTGTTTGGCAATCGGCAATTTTCATTGTATTCTGCATACGAAATATCTTATGATATTTATTATAGACGGTGGATTTGTTTGTGATGTATCGTAAAATGATGTTTACTATAAATAGATCGCGCGATATTGGAGTCTAGTGTTTCGTTGTGATGGTGGTTCAGCTACAGACATATTGAAGGAATAAAATCGAAGATGGGCAAACAAGAAGAGCCATCATGGGCGAAGGGGACGGTGGGACTAATAGCAGCCAGAGAGCGAGGAGACATCAGGCGGAGATTTCAAAGTCGTCTTACTGTGACGCGAAGTATGATCGACCGATTGGGGTTGGAAAAGGAGCTAGTAGGACACTCGGGCTGCGTAAACTGCCTCGAATGGAGTCGCGATGGATCGTAAGTTACCTTCAATCATGTACGTAGTGCTTTCTTGAGCGCAATTTTTAATTATTTTTTTATGATAGCTTGGGCAGTAATGTAAGTTTTTATGCCTCAGTATCTTGGCATCGGCGTCTGATGATCTCCACGTAATCCTGTGGGACCCGTTCCGCCATAAGCAGCGCTACAGTGTCTCCACAGGCCACACAGGAAACATATTCTCTGTTAAGGTAAATGCACATTACACAAATTACTGCTCCAATGAAGTCAAATATGTTTGTGCAAAATATAACTACATAACAAGTAATTAGACTAAGAAATTGAATTATTTGTTAAAATAATTACTTAGGTCTGTAATATGGCAAACTTTAATATAAAACTAATATAGATAAACTGGAAATTGTGTCTAAATTGTCATCTCATAATGCTTACTTTCAGTCTGCTCCTCATTGGTTACTAAACTCATTCATAATATAATTTATAATTGAAGAGCTTATTAAATTATCCTCCATCATATAATATTTTACATTGAGTGGGTACTCAAAATTAAAACATGTCAACCATGTTTATTTATTAATTAATGACACATCAATAGCTTAATACAAGATAAATATTTATGAGTGCAGTTAATTAATATTAATTGATTATAGAATGTATAAAATAATCTATAGAGGAAGTTGCCACTGGAGTGTATGGCTACCATAGGTGTGTTTAATATTAATATAATTTTCAACCTGCATATTACAGCAGCAGAAGAGTAGAAAAATATTAGCCTTAAACTTTGCACTGCATAGAGTTAAAATAGATTGTGAACAATGTCAATTCAATATGGTAATAATATATATTTCTTGTAAAATTTGCATTTATATTAGGAATTTGTGTTATGGGAAACATAACTGGTGTGTGTGTATGATGATGATGATGATGATAAATTATGAGTTATTTTTTTTTGTTTTTCCAAGTGTAGATTGCCAGAGTTCAGAAGCCTTAGAAAATTATTTTTTCAACGACTGTTAAAGTGTGCAGATTTCCCCACAATGTTTTCCTTTATCATTATAGCAATTGATATTCTGTCTTACAACACACATTTTTGTAAAGAGATGCACATCAGGATTTGAACCCAGGACCCCGGAGAGAGACCATATTTTAAATGTCTAGGCTATCACTGCTTTCTTATTTGTTTTTGATTTGAGTGTTGCAAATGAGCATGTAGCAATATAATTATTGGATTGAAAATTTACAGATCCATTTTAGCTGTAATTTTTATCTGTCCCACACCCTGGCACTGCAGCAAGATATCTCTGACGTACAATGCTGTACATTTGCATTGATTGTATTGGATTTTGTAGGTTTCTCTTAAATGCCGCTCAAGTATTAATCGGTGAAAATATACACATATCTACTACTTGGTGAAAATATATTTCTATATTTGGGTTTTTTGTATGACACTGGACACATCTGACAAGGCTTAGTTTATATTACTCACTTTACCCTTATCTAACGATAACAAGGGAAATTTCAACTAGTAACAATGTAATTATTTGTCATCATGAACTTGGCTACTGGGTAAAAAAAAGCAAATATGATTTAATAACGCAACATCACGCCTGTAATCTCCGAAGAGGCAGGCAGAGGAGAGCAGTACTACACTCCTATGTTTCACCAGTTGCATTTAGGTCCTCTTATGGAGTCGCTGGTGAGCCTATTTCCATACACCAGCCAAAATTCCAGACTCCGAGCCACTACTAGAAAATCTAAATTAGAAAAATCTATTCTCTCCCGACCCGGGATTTGAACGCAGGACTTCTTGATCGGCAGCCGCACTTGCATCCAACACTACCAATGAGGCAGTCAATAATTGATATAATAATAATAAGTCAAGTGATTTAATATTTCAAATATATTGTCAAGTTATATTGATAATTCAACAATGATTATATTATTGTATTGATGTCATAAGTATGTGTAAAAAGAATTTTTCGCGATGTGTAACTTTTTGTTTGCGCCTTCAATAAAATTGTTTTATTTGCATGTTTTTGAGTAAGATTTGCGAGTTTCTGCTTGCGACTTCATTAATTGTTGATGATGTTTTCAGTATCTATTACACCAATCCACTCCACAGTAACATTTATTTGTGGCGGGAATGTCCAATCATATAATGTCCAATATTGTCCATCCTAGCATTGATTAAACTTTAGACTATACTAAAAACTTACTTACTGTGCCTAGAAAGTTGTTATGCTGTAAAAAGCTTGGAAGCCTGTTGTTTTTTGGTATATTTATGAAAAATTTACCTATTGTGGTCAGCATCACCTTCTCTATGATACACACAGAAAACCATTTATTAAAGCTCTATGATAAGTGTACCCTGTTGGATTAAGTGATACTAATAGTCTTATTAGCGGCATATTCTATGTAACATCACCCCTGTAGTCCCCGAAGAGGTAGGCAGAGGA
>DVPF01000271.1:0-10290 GCA_018239045.1 Yanguna cosyra | reverse complement strand
GCGCAAGTGGCGTGATCGAGCGCCGCCCGGCCGTTGGATCGCTCTCCGCGCTCCCCTCGACCCCCGCACGTACGTTGAGTTCAATTCTTGCTTGCTCATAATGCCTACGCCGTACCATAGACATTATGAACAAACGTCGTTTCGTTACATATACCCGCCGGGCCCCCATAAGGATTTTATTTTAAAGATAAAATCCGCTAAACCAGAACGAATTCCTACATTTAACTTCCATACCCACGCACATATGCGTACATACCTCGCACATTCACGATTCTTAAATTCACACACTCAGAACCTTGCATACTTCCTCTAGCGAATACCATTCAGTAAAAAAAAATCAAGTAATGTACTAATTCTTGACGCAGCCTAACATAACTAAGGTCAAAAGTCATAAGGATCGACTTTAGACCTTTGTAGGAAACGTTGGGAAGAAGGAATAAGAAATCTCAATTGACCCTGTGCAATGTAACGAACAACCAAACGGCGAGCAACGAATTTAGCAAGGATGCTACTTGTTTATACCAACTGCTTTCAAATCTTTAATGTGCCAAGTGCCTAAGTTTTTACCCGACATGTCAACTAAAACGTAAACAAGTGGCGAGCGTTTCTGGATAACTTTGCACTTGATGTATTTCGGAGCTAGTTTTTTGCTAAAGAACTTGTCCTTATCACTTAAGACGTAAGCACGTTTATAAACTACATCTCCTACATTAAATTCAAAAGGCTTCCGTCGTAAATTATATCTCTCTGTATTCTTAACGTGTGCGTGATGCAATGCTTTCTGTACTTGATCAAAAACAGAACTAAGTAATCCTAAATTTTCGGCGTATGCATCTCGAGGCAAAAACAAAACTTCATTACCTAAATCATTATCAATATAATGGGAACCACAGACTACTAGCTCCCGCCCAAACACGAGGAACGAAGGTGTAAAACCCGTAGCTTCATTTACGGAGTTATTAATTGCAAATTGCACACTGGGTATAAATGTATCCCATGAACGATGATCATTTTCTACAAAGGTCGAAATGCAAGTAATTACAGTTTTATTATACCGTTCCACAGTATTAACTTGTGGTGTATACTTGGGAGTGTAAAAGATATTTGGTATGTTGTACTTTTTGAAAAGTGCATTAGTGTGATTGCATATGAACTGTGTCCCATTATCAAGAAAAATTGTTTGAGGAATGCCGTGCACTAAAAATATCTGTTCTTCCAAAATTTTTACTATGATCTGTGATGTGGCTGACTTTATTGGGTAGATATGGCAAAATTTAGAAAAGCAGCAAGTAATGACTAGAATATACGTATTCCGTTTACGAGTTACGGGCAAGGGACCCATTAAATCGATGGATAACATCTGGTATGGTCGAGAACATTGTTTAGGACGACCCATTTCTCCGAGAATAGCATGGTTTTGACTTTTGTACCTGAGACAAATGTCGCAGGAGCTTACGTATTTAGCTACATCCTGGTACATGCCTAGCCAATAATAACGAAGAGCAATGCGTTTATATGTTTTAAAAATGCCCAGGTGACCGGCAATCGGCTCATTATGGTTATCGGCAATGACACTGTTCTTAAGTTCAGAAGGAACTACTTCTTTCCATGAGAATTCTTTTATAAGGCTGGATTTATTTTTACTAAGACGGTAAAGTGTATCATTTTTAATCGTATAGTTTGGAAAACGAATAGGGTCATTTAGGCAGTTATTGTAAATTTGCTTATACCAATCATCACTTGTGGTTGTAAATGATTTGGCAGTATCAATAGACGCAACCCGGACAGCTCTAGATAGTGCGTCAGGGATCACGTTATCTGCACCGCGACGGTGTTTGATATCGAAATTAAATGAAGACAAACGTACGCCCCAACGTGCGAGTCTTCCGGTAGGGTTGTTTAGTGACAGAAACCACTTTAATGCGCTATGATCGGTATAAACGGTGAAAGTTTTGCCATTTTCAACATAGCACCGCCAATGCTCCAACGCAACAAGAACAGCCAGAGTTTCGCGTTCGGTAATACTATAATTTTTTTCAGCGGCCGTTAATGATCGGCTCATGTAGGCGATAGGATGTTCCTTGCCTTCAAACAATTGAGTGAGCATGGCGCCTATCCCATAGTTGCTCGCGTCTGTATGCACTTCAAATGGCAGATCGTAATTCGGACACGAAAGAACCGGAGCGGAGACCAAACACTCTTTCAATTTTTTAAAGGCCGCGTCTGCCTCTTCTGTCCATTGGAAAGGTGGAGAGTTTTTTTTACTCGAAGTTAACTTGTTGAGCGGACCTGCGATTGAACTAAAATTTGGAACGAAACGACGATACCATGTGGCTGTACCTAGAAATCGCTTAAGCTCTTTCTTATTTGTAGGAGCCGCATAATTAAAAATAACGTCCACCTTATCGGGATCGGTACGTAAGCCGTTTGCGTCAACCACATAACCTAAGTACTTGAGCTGACTTCGGAAGAATTCACACTTATCTAAGTTGATAGTCAAATTGGCTTTGCGCAACTTATCTAGAACACGGAGTAACAGTGAGACGTGTTCATCGAAACTGCTACTAACGATGATAATATCATCTAAATACGCGAAAATACGATGATCTACGTCTCCTAGTAATGCGTCAACAAGGCGCTGTTGAGTGGCAGGAGCATTTGTCAAACCAAAAGGTGTAGTTTTAAATCTAAAAGTCCCGCGACCGGGTACGTAAAAGGCAGTTTTATCCCTATGCTCTTCTAAAATGGGTATTTGCCAGAAGGCTTTGGATAAGTCAAGACTACTAAGAAAACGCGCGTCCCTCAAATTATCCAAGATCTCAGAAATATACGGTAAATTGTAAGCATCTCTTTTCGTGACAGAATTTAACTTTCTGCTGTCAAGGCAAAAACGGGGCTGCCCATTTTTCTTCTTAACAAGGAGAACAGGCGACTGCCAAGCACTCTCACATGGTTCCACCACATCTAAGGCCAACATTTCATCTACTTGATCGATAAGAATTTTTTGTTTTTCCGGTGACAGTCTATAATATCGTTGTCGAATAGGAGGAGAATCGCCGGTGTCGATTCTATGGGTGATCAGGTGTGTCCTACCTAAACCTTTACGTACGAAAGAGATGTCACTATATTGGTCGACAATGTTATCTGCAATCGCTCTCTGGGAACTATCCAAGTTGTCATAAGAATATATCATTGTATTTGAGCTTTTAACATTTAAATCCATTATTGGAGCCGAAGACAATTCGAGAGAATTTAAAATTTTGGGATTTATATGAAAAGCTCGCCAAAAATCAATACCTAAAATGAGCGATGATTGTATTTCCGGAACGACGTAAGTCTTCAATATGTGAAACTGATTCTCAAAAGTAAGCGGAAGATTAATATAACCTATACTATTAAGGGCTTGTCCACCAGCTGCAACAATGGATAACTTATCATCGGTACAAAGCTTAAGGCCATGCTTAAGCAAAACCCCATGTGCATTATTGCCAATAATAGTTATCGCAGAACCTGAGTCAAGCAGACCTGAAGCGGTAATATCATTAATTTTAACATTGACGTATGGTCGCGTATCGTTAAAAGGTTTGTGTCCCAGAATTGTAGCAATTTTATAACAATTAAAAAAACGACGAATAGTTTTTAACCATTCGTCCCAATTATTCTTATCAAAGTGATCAACTGTGATCGGGAGTTTACTACAATTCTGGGGAATTAGTTTTTTGATTGATTGGCATTGCACCTCGGACAATCGGGCTTTTTGACACCCTTGTGACCACACTTAAAACACAAAATCTCCGTATTTTGACAAGTTTTAAAAGAATGTGTGTTATTACGGCACCTGGGACAATATGGCTGCGCAGTAGCAACTTTAGCAACATTTTTATTAATGGCATGTATATACTTTTCATTAACATTGTTATTATTATTAGTAGTAGGTTTATTATTATTACTATGTATAGTTGTATTGTTCTGTTTATTATTGTTATTAAAATTTATATATTTATTATTAAAAAATTGTTTGTGTTTATTATTGTTTATTTTTTGTTTATAAGCAAACTCTGGCGCTATTAAAGTGCCAGTTGTTAAAGCAGAAGGTTCACAAAATTCACCTAACCTTGATTGAAAATTTTCAAAATTTTTACATAAAATTCGCAACCGTTCAATACTTTTAATTTCAGTAGCGGAAGCAAGTGTACTTGCATAACAAGGTCTTATGTTATGTAATATTATTTCGAGTTTGTCGTCCTCAGACAAAGGTTTTGAAAGACGCGCGAACATGCCCGCTAAAATAGATAAGTAAATAGTTATATTCTCTGTTTCGCCTTGAGTTCTGCACCGAATCTCAGCTAATAATCTATAGTCATAATCTGATTTGTCGAAGTCTTGCAACAAGAGAACGACAAGTTCGTCCCATGAAGACACTTGTTCTTTAACGCTACGAAACCAGTGCAAAGCATCGTCTACGAAAATTTCCGTAGCAAAAGACATGAGTTTAATATCTGAAATATTACGAGCTTCACTATATTCGTTGACTCGCTGTATGAAGGATCGCACACAAGATTTCCCATCGTATTTTAACCTACCTAAATCGGAAGGCGTCCTATTTGCCCCTTCACAAGTAACTGATACATGCACCGGTGTGGTTGCGGCTTTATGTTCTGCAGTTAAATTAGGGCTAGAGAGAGGATCGATACTTTTGTTCTTAAAGTCAAGCAGTTTATCGTATAACTCCTTGAAAAGCGAACGGCACTTCAATGTCGTAGAAAGTGTTTTGCTATCACCCTCAATACGATTTAGCCTATGGTAAAGGTGGTGAAGCAAATTCTCAGTGCGAGCTAAGATATTCTTATCCGAAACTCCCTCTGCTATAGTTGTATTAACTCTGTCAAGAAGTTGTAAACAAAACTCTAAATCTTCTGAAGGCTCAAGATGTGAACATAAAATGTCTTCAGACGGAAACACTTGACATAACTTAGAAATCTGTTTCCTAATATCCGCTACAGTACTAGCAGCAGTTTGACCTCTAACAGCAACCTCATATTCCAATTCGCTCTTTTGTAATGAAAGAAACTTAATAGGATATGACATGTTTTTTTTTTTTTTTTTTTTTTTTTTTTTTTTTTTTTTTTTTTTTTTTTTTTTTTATAAAAAAAAAAAAAAAAAAAAAAAAAAAAAAAAAAAAAAAAAAAAAAAAAAAAAAACATGTCATATCCTATTAAGTTTCTTTCATTACAAAAGAGCGAATTGGAATATGAGGTTGCTGTTAGAGGTCAAACTGCTGCTAGTACTGTAGCGGATATTAGGAAACAGATTTCTAAGTTATGTCAAGTGTTTCCGTCTGAAGACATTTTATGTTCACATCTTGAGCCTTCAGAAGATTTAGAGTTTTGTTTACAACTTCTTGACAGAGTTAATACAACTATAGCAGAGGGAGTTTCGGATAAGAATATCTTAGCTCGCACTGAGAATTTGCTTCACCACCTTTACCATAGGCTAAATCGTATTGAGGGTGATAGCAAAACACTTTCTACGACATTGAAGTGCCGTTCGCTTTTCAAGGAGTTATACGATAAACTGCTTGACTTTAAGAACAAAAGTATCGATCCTCTCTCTAGCCCTAATTTAACTGCAGAACATAAAGCCGCAACCACACCGGTGCATGTATCAGTTACTTGTGAAGGGGCAAATAGGACGCCTTCCGATTTAGGTAGGTTAAAATACGATGGGAAATCTTGTGTGCGATCCTTCATACAGCGAGTCAACGAATATAGTGAAGCTCGTAATATTTCAGATATTAAACTCATGTCTTTTGCTACGGAAATTTTCGTAGACGATGCTTTGCACTGGTTTCGTAGCGTTAAAGAACAAGTGTCTTCATGGGACGAACTTGTCGTTCTCTTGTTGCAAGACTTCGACAAATCAGATTATGACTATAGATTATTAGCTGAGATTCGGTGCAGAACTCAAGGCGAAACAGAGAATATAACTATTTACTTATCTATTTTAGCGGGCATGTTCGCGCGTCTTTCAAAACCTTTGTCTGAGGACGACAAACTCGAAATAATATTACATAACATAAGACCTTGTTATGCAAGTACACTTGCTTCCGCTACTGAAATTAAAAGTATTGAACGGTTGCGAATTTTATGTAAAAATTTTGAAAATTTTCAATCAAGGTTAGGTGAATTTTGTGAACCTTCTGCTTTAACAACTGGCACTTTAATAGCGCCAGAGTTTGCTTATAAACAAAAAATAAACAATAATAAACACAAACAATTTTTTAATAATAAATATATAAATTTTAATAACAATAATAAACAGAACAATACAACTATACATAGTAATAATAATAAACCTACTACTAATAATAATAACAATGTTAATGAAAAGTATATACATGCCATTAATAAAAATGTTGCTAAAGTTGCTACTGCGCAGCCATATTGTCCCAGGTGCCGTAATAACACACATTCTTTTAAAACTTGTCAAAATACGGAGATTTTGTGTTTTAAGTGTGGTCACAAGGGTGTCAAAAAGCCCGATTGTCCGAGGTGCAATGCCAATCAATCAAAAAACTAATTCCCCAGAATTGTAGTAAACTCCCGATCACAGTTGATCACTTTGATAAGAATAATTGGGACGAATGGTTAAAAACTATTCGTCGTTTTTTTAATTGTTATAAAATTGCTACAATTCTGGGACACAAACCTTTTAACGATACGCGACCATACGTCAATGTTAAAATTAATGATATTACCGCTTCAGGTCTGCTTGACTCAGGTTCTGCGATAACTATTATTGGCAATAATGCACATGGGGTTTTGCTTAAGCATGGCCTTAAGCTTTGTACCGATGATAAGTTATCCATTGTTGCAGCTGGTGGACAAGCCCTTAATAGTATAGGTTATATTAATCTTCCGCTTACTTTTGAGAATCAGTTTCACATATTGAAGACTTACGTCGTTCCGGAAATACAATCATCGCTCATTTTAGGTATTGATTTTTGGCGAGCTTTTCATATAAATCCCAAAATTTTAAATTCTCTCGAATTGTCTTCGGCTCCAATAATGGATTTAAATGTTAAAAGCTCAAATACAATGATATATTCTTATGACAACTTGGATAGTTCCCAGAGAGCGATTGCAGATAACATTGTCGACCAATATAGTGACATCTCTTTCGTACGTAAAGGTTTAGGTAGGACACACCTGATCACCCATAGAATCGACACCGGCGATTCTCCTCCTATTCGACAACGATATTATAGACTGTCACCGGAAAAACAAAAAATTCTTATCGATCAAGTAGATGAAATGTTGGCCTTAGATGTGGTGGAACCATGTGAGAGTGCTTGGCAGTCGCCTGTTCTCCTTGTTAAGAAGAAAAATGGGCAGCCCCGTTTTTGCCTTGACAGCAGAAAGTTAAATTCTGTCACGAAAAGAGATGCTTACAATTTACCGTATATTTCTGAGATCTTGGATAATTTGAGGGACGCGCGTTTTCTTAGTAGTCTTGACTTATCCAAAGCCTTCTGGCAAATACCCATTTTAGAAGAGCATAGGGATAAAACTGCCTTTTACGTACCCGGTCGCGGGACTTTTAGATTTAAAACTACACCTTTTGGTTTGACAAATGCTCCTGCCACTCAACAGCGCCTTGTTGACGCATTACTAGGAGACGTAGATCATCGTATTTTCGCGTATTTAGATGATATTATCATCGTTAGTAGCAGTTTCGATGAACACGTCTCACTGTTACTCCGTGTTCTAGATAAGTTGCGCAAAGCCAATTTGACTATCAACTTAGATAAGTGTGAATTCTTCCGAAGTCAGCTCAAGTACTTAGGTTATGTGGTTGACGCAAACGGCTTACGTACCGATCCCGATAAGGTGGACGTTATTTTTAATTATGCGGCTCCTACAAATAAGAAAGAGCTTAAGCGATTTCTAGGTACAGCCACATGGTATCGTCGTTTCGTTCCAAATTTTAGTTCAATCGCAGGTCCGCTCAACAAGTTAACTTCGAGTAAAAAAAACTCTCCACCTTTCCAATGGACAGAAGAGGCAGACGCGGCCTTTAAAAAATTGAAAGAGTGTTTGGTCTCCGCTCCGGTTCTTTCGTGTCCGAATTACGATCTGCCATTTGAAGTGCATACAGACGCGAGCAACTATGGGATAGGCGCCATGCTCACTCAATTGTTTGAAGGCAAGGAACATCCTATCGCCTACATGAGCCGATCATTAACGGCCGCTGAAAAAAATTATAGTATTACCGAACGCGAAACTCTGGCTGTTCTTGTTGCGTTGGAGCATTGGCGGTGCTATGTTGAAAATGGCAAAACTTTCACCGTTTATACCGATCATAGCGCATTAAAGTGGTTTCTGTCACTAAACAACCCTACCGGAAGACTCGCACGTTGGGGCGTACGTTTGTCTTCATTTAATTTCGATATCAAACACCGTCGCGGTGCAGATAACGTGATCCCTGACGCACTATCTAGAGCTGTCCGGGTTGCGTCTATTGATACTGCCAAATCATTTACAACCACAAGTGATGATTGGTATAAGCAAATTTACAATAACTGCCTAAATGACCCTATTCGTTTTCCAAACTATACGATTAAAAATGATACACTTTACCGTCTTAGTAAAAATAAATCCAGCCTTATAAAAGAATTCTCATGGAAAGAAGTAGTTCCTTCTGAACTTAAGAACAGTGTCATTGCCGATAACCATAATGAGCCGATTGCCGGTCACCTGGGCATTTTTAAAACATATAAACGCATTGCTCTTCGTTATTATTGGCTAGGCATGTACCAGGATGTAGCTAAATACGTAAGCTCCTGCGACATTTGTCTCAGGTACAAAAGTCAAAACCATGCTATTCTCGGAGAAATGGGTCGTCCTAAACAATGTTCTCGACCATACCAGATGTTATCCATCGATTTAATGGGTCCCTTGCCCGTAACTCGTAAACGGAATACGTATATTCTAGTCATTACTTGCTGCTTTTCTAAATTTTGCCATATCTACCCAATAAAGTCAGCCACATCACAGATCATAGTAAAAATTTTGGAAGAACAGATATTTTTAGTGCACGGCATTCCTCAAACAATTTTTCTTGATAATGGGACACAGTTCATATGCAATCACACTAATGCACTTTTCAAAAAGTACAACATACCAAATATCTTTTACACTCCCAAGTATACACCACAAGTTAATACTGTGGAACGGTATAATAAAACTGTAATTACTTGCATTTCGACCTTTGTAGAAAATGATCATCGTTCATGGGATACATTTATACCCAGTGTGCAATTTGCAATTAATAACTCCGTAAATGAAGCTACGGGTTTTACACCTTCGTTCCTCGTGTTTGGGCGGGAGCTAGTAGTCTGTGGTTCCCATTATATTGATAATGATTTAGGTAATGAAGTTTTGTTTTTGCCTCGAGATGCATACGCCGAAAATTTAGGATTACTTAGTTCTGTTTTTGATCAAGTACAGAAAGCATTGCATCACGCACACGTTAAGAATACAGAGAGATATAATTTACGACGGAAGCCTTTTGAATTTAATGTAGGAGATGTAGTTTATAAACGTGCTTACGTCTTAAGTGATAAGGACAAGTTCTTTAGCAAAAAACTAGCTCCGAAATACATCAAGTGCAAAGTTATCCAGAAACGCTCGCCACTTGTTTACGTTTTAGTTGACATGTCGGGTAAAAACTTAGGCACTTGGCACATTAAAGATTTGAAAGCAGTTGGTATAAACAAGTAGCATCCTTGCTAAATTCGTTGCTCGCCGTTTGGTTGTTCGTTACATTGCACAGGGTCAATTGAGATTTCTTATTCCTTCTTCCCAACGTTTCCTACAAAGGTCTAAAGTCGATCCTTATGACTTTTGACCTTAGTTATGTTAGGCTGCGTCAAGAATTAGTACATTACTTGATTTTTTTTTACTGAATGGTATTCGCTAGAGGAAGTATGCAAGGTTCTGAGTGTGTGAATTTAAGAATCGTGAATGTGCGAGGTATGTACGCATATGTGCGTGGGTATGGAAGTTAAATGTAGGAATTCGTTCTGGTTTAGCGGATTTTATCTTTAAAATAAAATCCTTATGGGGGCCCGGCGGGTATATGTAACGAAACGACGTTTGTTCATAATGTCTATGGTACGGCGTAGGCATTATGAGCAAGCAAGAATTGAACTCAACGTACGTGCGGGGGTCGAGGGGAGCGCGGAGAGCGATCCAACGGCCGGGCGGCGCTCGATCACGCCACTTGCGC
>DVPF01000270.1:0-10296 GCA_018239045.1 Yanguna cosyra | reverse complement strand
CTACTAGAAAATCTAAATTAGAAAATTTTGTAGTGTTCGACCTGGGAATCGAACTCGGGACCTCCCGATCGGCAGTCGCACTTGCAACCAACACGACCAACGAGGCAGCACCGGCTCGTACTTACTAGCTACGGGTTATTAATATTAGTCCAGTAAATTACGACATGTTAGAATGGTTTCAGTTTCCAAGATAGAATATATCGTATACATGCAGACCTGTAAACACATTTTAGAGCGAAACACAAATTATTTTAGTAACAGAGAAAATTGCTTCACGGTGGAAATAAGTGTTGTCGCCCAGCGAAATAAATTATCGGTGCTTATTAAACTTGTTCAAATTGTGGAAAATTTTCTTCATACCATTACATCAAGCAATCGTGTTTTTCTCTTGAAACTGCTACAAAAAACATCTTTGAGACGTATTGCGTCGCTCACTTTGTTAAATGACTACTGGTGTTATTAATTAACTATCCTTTCGAAATACAATATCGCTTTTACCTCGTGCAGGTTTCCAATTGTGAAGTGAAGGTTTCTATCAGCCTTTTGTAATTCTACCGTTTCGAAATTGAATAAAGGTAATTGCTCGGTCGTACTTGAAACCTCGAAAGGTTATATAATAGGGCTAGGACCAAGTCCGCTCTTCAACGTGACCTTTAAACATGTTTTTATTTCTGAAATTACAGGTGCCCGCGCGACGCCTACTGATTTTCTTCCCACTGGTAAGTTGCGGTTTTACAGCAGAATATTTTAATTAATGTATACGTATTTAATACTACATTTAACTATGGATATTTTTTTACTAAAACTAATTTTGCATAATCACCATATAAATGAAAATGCTATTTATTGTATAAATGTAATAAAATACAATTAATAAAATGTGTACATCGTATGACAAAGATGTTATTATATTAACACTGCATATGAATATGATATAGTCAAATGTTAATTCATCATCTTGATCATCATCATCACATAAGAGTTATTACTCCACTGGTGAACACAGGCCTCTTCCAAGTTAAAAGTTAAAAATAAAAAACTTAATTGAAATTCCGGTTGAGCTTCACAAATTGTATTTTATGTCGTGTGATAATATTTTAATCATTCTCAAAATACACAATCGTAGTGCCCTTTTCTTTTTGTATAAAAGTTTTATTTCTCAAGATGCAAATCTCAAATAGATGAATAATATTCTAACTTTCTTTCTTTATATTGCTTCTTTTAAGTTGCCATTAATTACATGGTACATACTTTGCTTCTAAGATATGATATAATCATAATTTAAGTGTATGTGCCTCGTTGGTTGTGTTGGATGCAAGTCCAACTGCCGATCGAGAGTTCTTGGGTTCAAATCCCGGGTCGGGTACTATCAGATTTTCTAGTATGTGCCTCGGAATCTGAATTTGTGTCCGGTATATGGCAATAGGCTCACCACCTGTTCAATAATGGGTTGTAAACGTAACTGATGAAAAGTGGGAGTGCACTTCACTCCTCTGCCTACTTCTTCGGGGATTACAGGCGTGATGTTACATTTATGTGTATGTGAAAGCATGAATACTATTCAAGGTTCTTGACATTAAAGTTTTATGTGCAAAACGTGGATAGGAAAGTGATCACGGTTTTTAGTGCGATATAAAAGTCATTTTTTCTACAAATAAATATATACTTTCATATAACGTTCAATGTGTTTCCTTCCGCATAATAACCTTTCACAATTTTCTCAGTAACTCGTAATTCCGCGGTCATAGAATTTGTAATCCTATCAGCATAAAACTCAGCAAGGCATTATTTGTGGATGTCGCTACTGTAACATCACGCTTGTAAACCCCGAAGAGGTGAGTATAGGAGTGTAGTATACAGTCCCACGTTTCAGTAGTTACGTCCTATTATGGATTAGGTGATGAGTCTATTGCCGTATCATCATCATCATCATCAGCTTATCTCAACCCCACCCCTCCTGGCCGGAGGGCGTCCTATACTACGTTTATATATATGTTTACAAATATTGCAGTATACCGGGCACAAATAAAGACTGAGCCACTACTAGTAAATCTAAATTAGATAAATCTAGGTAGTATTCGACCCGGGATTTGAACCCAGGACCTCTCGGTCGGCAGTAGCGCTTGCAAGCAACACGACCAACGAGGCAATCAATATTTGAGTGATATTTATTATTTTCAATTCATAGTCATAGATTGAACAATGATTGTTTAGATATGTAGATATCTCTATCGAATATTTGAGAACGTACTTTCCTCTTTCTGGTCCATCTACTGTTTGTCCTGTTACTGTATATGTATAAAACGAGGTTTATATAGCCAAAGTTTCAGTTGTGTATCGATGAATATTTTTCCATGCGTTTTTTTTTTACAATGTCATTAAAATGTTTGCATCGGCTGGTGTTTATGAACTCCACGATTCACGAGTCCCGCATAAAATTAGAGGGAGCCGGAAGAGTCAAAAACATCGATGCACGACTATACAATCTCGCGTCAGCAATAGCCGAGTCATCTCCTTTGCAATTTATCATTTTTAATCATGTTTTGAAGTAATAAGCATTTAAATGTATAATCAGGGTAATTTATTCATTTTATGTAATTGTTTTAACATAGAAAAAGCACTTTAGGTATGCAAAGGCAGCAAATCATTGGCACTCAGTCATCTCTGCCTGTCCCGTAGAAGCCCTGGCGTGCCGATATAATGATAATAATTGTCGTTATCATAATTCTTTATTTATGTTTTTCATTAATATTTCACCTGTAGCTAGATTTAACATATAGCGGATTTAATACCGTTAGGCATTCTACCCGTTACCATTCAACCTAGGAGGTGAATGAAAATATTTTAGTAGCTAACAAGAACAACGCTATACAAGTACATACATTGAAAGATATAAATACATATGAATACCCTAATATATGATAATTAATAAGTATCCATTTTCGTTTAGGTAAAATTAGACGAAACAGACATATTAAGACATATTAAGACATATTAAAACAAACAATGATTAAGTCTTACGAATCGTACCGCATTCGACAGACTGGCTCCTAAGGGGTATTTATCAAAATGTAAAGCAAATGTAATATCCGGGATAGCACCCCAAGCACACTTGGTTTGTAAGGCGTTCGACGAAATGTGGACAAAGCCCAAAAGCGGATATTATGTTTGCCGGAGTTGGTACACACAGAACCCACTACAAGACGGCTTGGCTTCGTGCCACGGACCCGGCGCATTCTACTTGCTGATACACTTCGTTTGAAACATCTGGCATACTTTTACAGACTCATGTACACCTGGTTAAAATAATATACTTCTTTAAATGAAAGAAGAAGTAAGCGAGAAGTAACAATGCTCTCTGCCTTCTCCATAACCACCTGGCGTGAAGATATGTATGTATTGAAAAAGAAATATTTCGTAATAATAGGCTTCTCATTTGTGGGTTTCTAAAATAAACTACGTGTAAAATTGTTGTCTGGTATTATGAATGCGTTTTTTATTTTATATTTATTTTGAATCCGTTTTTTATTTTATGTATTGTTTATATATAAATGATAAAACTGTTGGCCTAGTGGTAAGTGAGCGTAAATGTTGAATTAGAGATTGTAGATTCGGTTTCCACCCAAAACAAATATTTATGTGTTAGGAGCGCGTTTATTAGTGCTCTATGTGTAGGTATGAGGTAGGTATGTTGGTTTTTTTTTATTTAGATATAGGCTCTCCTTTGACTACTATACCACTATGGGTATGAGAGGCCCTGGGTTCAAATCCCGGATCGGGTACTAATGGATTTCTGTAACTTAGATTTTTTAATCGAAATTTCTAGTAACAGTTCGGAGTCCGAATTTGTGCCCGGTGTATGGCAATAGACTCATCACCTATTCCATAATGGGACGTAAACGTAACTGGTGAACTGAAGGAGTGCATTATATTCCTCTACCTACTTCTTCGGGGGTTACAGGCGTGATGTTATGTGACACTTGAAAGTTTTAGTAATCCTGACAAAATTACTAAATCACTAAATCGACAAAGAATAGAAATATGTTAAATAAATTTATGAATATGTTAAATAATTTACTCACCATATTGTTTCTCTCAAGTTTTCATTTTCGTTCGTTTTGCAAATGGCAATTTTACAGTGAATCACAAAGGTATCTCTTACAAAAGCAAACATGGTTTCTCAAAAGCAAAATTCAATTATGAAACCAACCAGTGTATAATGCATGGGCATTAAAGCGGCAAAACGTTGGAAAAATAATTTCTATCAGCTTTCTACCATTTCTGGCAAAGTTCGCGGCGAATCCATTCATTCAATTTATTCAAGTAAATGTCGAAGTTCAATAAGTTAATGAATAAATGTGATTTCAGTGGCGCATTCCTTTTATTGCGGTATCTCAACTGGTTTTATCAAATTTGTTCGAGAGGAAATATGATTTTAATGAAATCCGCGCACGTGGCAACTTTCAAATGGCCTGTGCCGCGGTGTTGCAGTTCAAATGAATGCTTCAGTGACTGTAAAATCACGATATTCACTCGTAGTAGTCGTAGTTCCGCATACAGTTTTCCTGCATTTTGTGTGCTTTGAATAACACATATACATACATTTGAATTTAAGTTAGTCATGTCGTGAACAAAATGTGATACAATCATCTGCCACGAAACAATTCAAGTTATAACGTGGCTTGGCTTGGTCGCCGTTGTGCCATATGCCGATATCCTTCTAGAGATTGTTTTGTCATATTTATGTTAGGTTTCACACTACATTATTGAATTTGTGTAAATGTGCATATCATGTACTTATATGTAATATATATATACATATTTCTAGGTACAGTTATCCAGTGTGGTATACAGCCCAAATCATCAAAACTATACAGACTAAATATAAACTACACAAAAGATACAAAATGAGTGACTCGAGGAGTGACTATGCAGCCTTCTCTCGGTACAGGGCGAGAGTGAAACAGGAGACTGCATTAGCTTACTTCCAATATCGCGAAAGAGTACAAAACCACTTAGCTTCGGATCCGAGGGCATTTTGGCAGTTCATTAGATCAAAAAAGAGCAAACTTAGTCACAGTAAGCTCGTTCAAAATGGCCAATTTTTAAGCGATCAAGAATGCGCGATAGAATTTGCTAAATACTTTTACTCAGTATATAATCCAGAGCCAGCGCGGCTAGATGTTAGATCAGCAAGCGCGACAGTGGGGGGCAGTGGGTGCGTACACCTGGTACAACTGACGCAAGCAGAGGTTAGGCGGGCGCTCGCGCGGCTGTCACCAAAGCGATCGGTCGGACCGGATGGCATTCCGCCGTTTATCCTCAAAGACTGTCGCCACGTGCTAGAGGAGCCGCTGCGGCACCTGTTTAATATCTGCCTCAGTACTGCGTCCTTTCCAGATCTATGGAAGCTCACCCGTGTAGTGCCAGTCCCAAAAGGACGGGGAGGTCCTGAGCCGAGTAACTATAGGCCGGTGGCGCTTCTGTGCGCACCAGCCAAGGTTTTTGAATCGGCAATACACCACTCATTATATGCACAAGTGAGAGCCCAGTTGTCTGACGTACAATATGGCTTTCGTCCTGGGCGGGGGACAATGGATAATTTGCTGCATTTAATGACCCAAGTGGTGCCAGCTGTGGATGCAGGTGGCCAAGTGGATGTCGCTTATTTCGACTTCCAGAAAGCGTTTGACACTGTTGACAATGACGTCCTGCTCGCGAAGATGGCAGGCATGGGCTGCACGCCGCAAACGCTGGAATTTTTTGCAAGTTATCTGCGGGACAGGCGTCAGTATGTCGACTGTGGCGGGCACTATTCGGACCAGTACTGGACAAGATCAGGCGTCAGCCAAGGCAGTACTCTTGGGCCTCTCCAATTTATCATCATGATAAATGATCTACCGGAGGTGGTCCAAGAGTCCACTTGCCTTTTATTCGCTGACGACCTGAAATTAGTACGCGAAATAGGTGATACCTCAGACCACACAAGGCTGCAAAAAGATATTGACAGAGTTGTGGAATGGGGCCGTGGCAACAAATTATTTTTTAACGTGGCGAAGTGCTCGGTCTTATCATTTAGCAAAGCACGCACCCCGCGACACCACCCGTACCTGGTCGAGAATGAACTGCTGCGTCGCGTCACAGAAGTTAAGGATTTGGGTATAAGGTTTACTTCTAATCTCAACTTCGGGGAACATATAGCTGACGTATGCAAAAAAGCGTACCGAAACCTAGGCTTCATATTGAGGCAAGCAGACGGCTTTACCAACGTAAACGCTTTGCGGGCTCTTTATGGGGCCTTGGTGAAGAGTCACTTAGAGCATAATTCGGCTGTATGGGCTCCGAAAGAGGCGAAGTATAAACAAATGGTAGAACGTATCCAAAACAAGTTCGCTCGATACCTCTACTTGAGGTTGTATGGGGTGTATCCGGGCTATCCCCTGTTGTATCCCACTTTATTCGTGTTGGGGATGGTGGGCTACAATACGCTGGAGGCCAGGAGAGAAGCCGCCCTCGCCAAATTCTTGCTTATGGTGCTGAGGGGTGAACGTCACAGTCCCACTATTCTACAACATCTTAAACTGTACGCTCCAGAAAATAGCGTAGGGCGGCGGCGACCCCATCAACTGCTCGCATTGCCACGCGCGCGCACCAACCTTCTACGTGACGCACCATTCACGCGAGCGCTTCGCACTCTCAATGAGGTGGCATGTTCAGTTGATATTTTTAGTTGTACACTGAGCGAGTGCACAAGGGCTATAATTATGACTAATAGATAAAGAAATTATTTAATTGAATTATATGTATTAATTTTATTTTTTATTATTATTATTTGGTTCAAATTGATTGATTATTTGACTTGATGTATTATTTATCATATTAATTCATGAGATTATTTATTTTATATCTATAATATTTTTATGATTTATTTTACATGACTTAAAATTGTATAATAATATTTGGATACCGCAATTTTATACCACTAACGCATTAGGCTAAGGACCTGTAATGTTAGTCTTGTAAGAAGAAGAAATAAATAAATAAATAAATGATGATGGTGATGATGATGACGACGTTGATGATGATCCTGAGCCTGACTGTTGCACCGAGGATTGTGAGTTCGATTCCAGAATAAATATTTGTGTGATGAGTACAAGTATTTGTTGTGCGTCTGGGTAGAAAAAAGGTTCTATATAAGTAGATAATATTTATATGTGTATTATGTAGATTATTAACCGTCTGGTTGACATAACACAAGCTCCCATGATGCTTACTTTAGGATCAGATAGCGATATGTGGAGATGTCCAAAGATATTATTAACATACATATATTATAAATATTAGAATTTCACTAATTGGTATACTAAGTGATAGATAAATCTTATAACTTCACCGTTTATTCCCTTTTTTACATGTACAAATCGTAACAGCACTGCTTTCTTTTTGCGTACCTAGAAGTCAATATGGCCGCCTGTTGCCAGCCCAAAATCAAGTGACAAGTTAAATTAATTAGGTCGGAAATGTGATTTTAATGTTGCCCGTAACGTTTTTCTTTTTTTTGTTTTTGTTTGTTTTTAATTTATCATGACTTACGATTTGAAATAATGCTTTTGGACCGCTAACAGAAAGAAAAGCTAAATTATGTCTGTAGGTAATGTGAAGCTCACACCGTTAAGACTGAGCCGATGCAATAATAACGCCTCCATTGTAATTAATATCCTTCAACTTCGCAAGCACATTTGACGTTGGCATCCGTTTTGTCTGACTTATGCTGAACAAAGTCAATTGTCGTGGCCAAATAAACCTTTTGAGCACAATTTTTTACATGCGCTTTTTGATTTGTTGCTTTTTCAATCAATATAATATGATATGTGAGGGTAAAAGTGTATTTGTCTTATACTAAATGTGTCCCATCTTTCGAAGTAGAAATTAATTTGTTACTTTGGAAGAGTAGACAGTCTACAAAATTGTGGAATGTTCACTTTCGTATTGACTGATTACGCTGTATTCGCTAATTCAGCTTTAGGACACGATTTGTAGCACAATATAGGTTGTACTATACTCATTCTTGCCTACTTTTTTATCTATGGATCATATATCCAACGATCATCAGTATATTTTTTCTACCCACAAGCTCCTGTGAAATGTCAAATATGTTGCATCTACGCTACGTACAGGATTACAAAAGCCATTGTTTAGAATACAATGATTTTAGCCGTCAAACTTTCTTTGTTCAATTGTGGTACTTAATTCAGCCAGTGGCACACGAGCCAGATGTAAATCTGGATAGACAGAGCGTAAGTCGCATAATGCCAGAGTATTAGTGTCATGTTCAATTGGAAACGATAATTGTCGAGATAAAATTATTTGAGCGAAAGCTCAATCGAGCAATCGATAAATAGAGAAATAAATTAAAGACTCATTTCAATATATTGTTCCATTTTTAAATTAAAATGACGACGATCCATTTTATATGACGGTTTTCTGTATAATCTACGTGGGAAAGCGGCTATTGTATCGTCTGCAATTGTGGCCACAATGTATGACATTAACATTTGTGATGGAGCATTTATGTGGCCAGTGTTAAATTAATAAAGATATTCAATTTAATTTCTATAGCTTGGATTTTCCTAGGTTATTATGCTTTGCTATTTTTCGTCAAGGACTACAACAGGCTTTTTCTCTGTATTCTACTGACATGACGGCTAAAACCGACGAGATATTTTGTCTAAGTCAACAAAAGGGCACATAATTTACTCGTAATGCAATATTTATAAAAATTGTTCTTGAACCTGAAAAGTTACTTTTTGAAAGATACAAAATTTATTTTGGGTATAGTTAAGATAACATTTATCATTACATCATCATCAGCACCATAGTCCACTGTTGGGCTCAGACCTACCCTGAGGGGTTATGCCCATAATCCCCACGCTGGACACGCGGGTTCGGGATTGCAACATTACTTATACAATATTTCCTGTTTCGTAGTCAGTGAAATTTAGTTACAGAAAACATTCTACTTTTAATGCACATAACCTGCCCATATTAAAATGCTTTGTTTTTGTAAAAATACTTTCATTAAATCAAAATTTATCCTAAAAATTCGTAACTTAACATCGTTTGAAGATCACACTGAGTTTATTACTTATCTGTTACGGAATACGGTTTTAACACTATCGAGTACAATCGAAGTTGTTCGATTGTAAAAACTCATGTTGCATTTTGACGTGAATGTCACAGTGTTGGGTATACTGTTAATAGTTACTTTCTCGTTTAAACCAATCCTTTGCTGTTAGCACAAAGCGTTTATTGTTTACGCCCGAACAGACAGACAGACAGCTTTACGGCCTCACCCACAATGTTCTTGTTGGTCTCAATGGGAACAGTTTTAACGGGTTCGCGGACAATGACAGCGTTCGATTTGAAAGAGAATTCCGCGGGCATTATGTTGCTTCCTAACTTGTCATATGAAATACAAACGTATTAGTACTATTTACTGTGAGCATAATGACGCGTGATAAAGTTAGGGTACGTTTCTTCTTATATAGGTATGATATCCTTCGGTAAATGATAGATATATATTTATTTATGTTGTTTTAATTAACTGCCTTGTTGGTCGCGTTGGTTGCAAGCGCGACCGCCGATCGAGAGGTCCTGGTTTCAAATCCCGAATCGATACTATTGGATTTTTCTAATTTATATTTTCCAGCACAAATATCTAGTAATGGCTCAGAGTCTAGATTTAAGCTTGGAGTTTGGCAATAGAATCACCACCTATTCCATAATCAGACGTACCTAAACGTACCTCGTCTGCTTACCTCTTCGGAGTATACAGGCGAAATATAACATTACATTATTTTAATGTTTTCTAATGCTTCATTCAACGGAGCGATAATTTTTAGCCATTGCCTTTTATGATATTTTTGAGAGGGTGTAATACACAGTTGGTAAAAACTGTGTGTGGACTAAAAATTTTCTTATTAGAAATTCATGTATGTTGCATTTACTGATGATGAAAATATTGTTTAGAGTCTTAGTAGTTTAATATTAGAGTACTTAGTAGTACATACATTAGAGTATTTAGTAATTCAATATCAGAGTAGTTGTTGCAGTAGTAACTGTAGTACTAATAGAGTACTTAGTAGTTCAATATTAATTGAATATTAGTACCTGTTACATCATTAACTAGTAGTTATCACAATGTTACGTGATAGCAAACTAATTTTACAATCGTATTACGATGTAAACACTCGACAAGCTCTAACTTGTAATGCATATAATTGAACCTATTTACAA
>DVPF01000269.1:0-10312 GCA_018239045.1 Yanguna cosyra | reverse complement strand
CACACGACAAACATTTGTTACCTACAATAACACATCTCCACTACAAATTACAATACAATATTAATAGCTAATTGTGACAAACGCAATACAAAATTATTGTCTCGAGAATTAACTGTCTGATATATTCCTTGTTAATTATTTGATTTCTTAACGGATTTACATGAATACATGGATTTATCGAATATAATCCTTCTCTGGTCGATTTTTATATCCACAATAAAATTCTTGCAAACATATACATACAATTGATTTTTCACTGATATTTTGTCCAGTCCCCATACTATTGAATCTTAAATTAAATCTCTGAGAAAAGCGAAGCATTTGAAACGTTACACACTACATAAAACAACCAAAAACATATCTCACAACAAACCAACCACAGATGATAGAGCAATAGACAACAGCTAAACGAATATTTTGGAGAATTTTTGGGTACATTATCGTGCATGTAGTAACAGTTTTTTATACGTACTTGTTTTAATAGAACTTGTTTTGACATATGTACAATCACATTCACGGTCAAGATAAGTTCAACAGCTTTAAATGTATGCTGTAACAGCAAAGTTTACATTTGGAATCTAGATACACATTATGTTCGTCATCAATTTTAAAAATATGAATTTTTTAAAATGGCAGTCAATTCTCAAATGTAAGCTTGTATATTATGTAAATGATGTTCATAAGTTGCTTTAATTTTGACGGCATCGCAATATAATGTGAATTGTTTGTAACGTAAACATATCCAGAGCAATATTAATTTGTCATTGCATTCGGTGGAGGCTGGATAATCAGCTGGAGAACACTTCGTTCTCGAGAAATGTCGCTCGGTCGATTCTCGACAAGCTTCGGAAACTAATATTGCATGGGTATATTGATTTTTTTTGTCGTTGCCTCAAATCTATACGAGACTCTCACACTCCTCAATGTTATCTGAAGTTGCAATTTATTATTAACCGGGTAGTCAAAATATTTTTAAAAGAGTTTTACCGTAAAGCAAAAGTGTTCGCTCGGCGCGTGCTCGCCGTAACTCGGATGCACGCGGGAGGGACGAGAGTGTCGGCCGCGAGGCGTACAGCGCACATTCCGTACGTCGGTAGCGTACGCGGTGTCCGCGGCTACAGGGTGGTGTGTTGCATGTGGGTGATTGGGGGCCACAGGCGCCGTATGACGACGCGTGGCCCGAGTGGCTGCGCCGCCGCCCGCTGCTGCTGCAGGTCAGCGCCCTCCCGCCCCCCACCCCACCCCTTACCGTCCCTACCTACCTTACTGCTCATCACTTACTAACACCACCGACTGTTACCACTCCTCTACTTATATTCGCTGCACTGTTTACCTATCTTATTTATGACGTCACACTCGTGTTTCTTACAATACAATACTAGATACGTTGATATATCGGTCTCGGAGGTTTTTTTTAAATTCCCATTGTGGAAGTACAATGTCATTGTGATAGTTTAACGTGTCGGTCAAACTTCCCTTCACATACTGTAGTTTTACACAAACATGGCTAATGAAAAACAATGCGTTCTGACGCAGAGTGTCACTTTTGCTACCTAGGTACGTACATTAATTCAATCAACACTTCAAAGTTACAATAAAATAAATGGTTTAAAAACCACGCATCAACCCTAGCTCATAATTTAAATCACATCACAAGTACAGTAACAATTTTCACTTGAACGTCACTGCAGTATGTCGCAAGGGTTTTTTTAAAATTTGTATATTTATTACGGTAAACAATGCGAGATTATTTAAAAGAAATAAATCTAAAATGTATAAATCCCACCTGGTTTCCTTCTCGTCTGTTGTTCCTAAACACCTTTCCTCTAGTTTCTAGATGAGTCTCCCACAGATAGAGGGCCTTGTCACCGCTAATGAGCTGTCGCTAGAGCTTGTTACTTCGCTTGCTCGCCGCACGCATGCGTACTGACTAATCGTTCCTTTTCAGCATCTTTCCTAACACTACTCTCAACTAGTTCGTTTAGGAACATTTTAATAGCACCTAGACTAATCTAACTACAATTAAAAGGTACTTCATCAGATGCTGATTCGACAACGCCAGTTTATCAGATCAAAATTTGCCTATCTCATCTTTGTTACTTGATTGATTATTGTGGAATGTACTTTTGTTAACGTATCCTATGATCACTGTAATTTAGTATATTCTGGTTTTACTAATACAGTTTAGTACAGTGTGTTTTTTTATTATTTCAAAATGAAATCGAGAAATTGTAACGCGGGCTTGCAATATATTCGTTTTAATAACTATTGCAATAAATATTTTATTTGGCGTAGAAGCGTATCTATTAGATTTAAATACCTAAATATTTGGCACCAATCGTAGTCTCACAACTTTTGTACAAATTATTTATCGAGAAATGCACAAATTTCCTTTTTAGTACTTTAAAGATGATTAGATCAAAATAGACCGCATAATCGTAGTGCAACATTCGTTATATACTTAAATAATTATTATATTTATTATTCTACACCAAACTATGTTATTGCCTATGAATTATCTAAATCAAATTATTTTTGCTATCACAAATTTACTCCAAGAACATTCCTCCTAGATCGTACTTCGAGCATAATCTATTCATTGTCGGAGATGAGATGGGTAAATTTATAACCGCTTCGATGAATTGAATCAATAATAGGAAACTAGCATTCACGGGATATAAAATATTTTGTTAAAAGTAATCGAGGGGAATTATATGTGGGCGGTATTTGGGAGGCAGGCAGTGGGGGATCGCGGGGCGATTCGCAAGCAGTGATCTAACCATGAGCACGTAAAGCAGGAGCAACCATTGCTTCTGGAGGAGCTGTTGGAGCAGGAGAAGCGCGAGCAGGAGCGCGAGGGAGGCGAGTGGGTCGCGGGCGCGGGGCCGGGTGCGGGCGGCGCGGCGGCGGGCGCGGGCGCGGGGACGGGCGCAGGGCCGGTAGCCGCGCCGCAGGGGGCGCCTCCACCGCCGGCCGTGCCGCTGTTCGCGGGCGCGGCCCCGGCGCAGCCGCCCGCGCCGCCCGACCGCCCGCTCACGGAAGCCGACCACCATGCCCGCCTGCTCTACGAGCAGTGGCTCCAGCAGTACAACGCTTTCGCCGCTGATCAGCTGCGCTACTACGAGTCAGAGGTCCAGAAGCTCCGCAAGATCCGCAAGGTGAGCCTGCTGTAGTGCGCTTTTGTATACGTGTGCTTTGTAGTGGCCTCGTTATCTCCTCCGAGTCCTCACCCGGTAAGTTTCTCTTTCAGGTTTCTCTACGCACTCGGGTTTATCGTAAAGCACTCGTTTTAACCGAATGTAATCGTTTACTAACTGGGCTTCGGGGGTTTTGTTCTATTACGGTCCTTAATATTTTACAGGTAACATTTTAACGTTACAGTCACTGAACAGTAAACAGCGCCAGCTGCGAAAATCTGGCAACGAGTTGACCCCCAACGACGCCGCGGAACTACAGCGCGTCTCTACGGAACAACAGGCTCTGCAGAAACATTTGGAGGCTGCCAGAAAGCAAGCCAGGCAGCATAGCGTTTTGATGCAGGTCCGTTGAATCTACTTGTCTTTTTGTTGTTTGATAATTTTTGTATTTATACTCAATTAAAATTCCTTTTTTAGGAATATGATACGAAGCAACGGCAACAAAACCCGCAACTGTCGCAGCAATCGGTTATAAATCAGCCGCACATCAGCACTAATCAAACTGTTTTTGCGTCAAACCAAAGTATAGGACAACCTCAACTACAACAGCAAACTATAAATAGACCAATGCAAATAGGACTTCAAAGTGCGACTATTCAACAGTCGCAAACTCTGATTCGAACTCAACAAACTGTTCTCGGCGGCGACGGACAACCGCTTACACAACAGAGGATCGGTCTCGTAACGTCACCTCTGAATACGCAAGGAAGAGCCATTTTGCAAGGAAGCCGGACCCTAGTAATTGAGCAGACAGGCGCTCCGCAGCCGCAGTTAGTGCGGCAGCTGTCGGGGGTGCAGGAACGCGGACAAGCCGTGGGCGGCATGGTGCAGTTCACACAGCAACAGCTAGCAGGCGTGCGCGGCGCGCTGGCGGCCGGCGCGGCACCTCGCGCGGCCGGCTCCCGACCGGCTATGTCTCCCCTGCACGTACAGTCGCCGCATTCGCAATCGCCACTACACTCCCTCGCACCGCAATCGCCTTTGCATCATTTAACTTCGCCCATGCAGTCGCCCCTGCACTCTCAACAGTCACCGCTGCATCACACGTCGCAGTCGCCGCTGCATCCCTCTACCCAGTCGCCGTTGCACACTCAACAGTCTCCGCTCCACTCGCAGCAGTCGCCGATGCACGCACAACAGCAGTCGATGCCGCAGCAGAGCCCGATGCACCCACAGCAGAGTCCGATGCATCCACAACAGTCATCGATCCACCAGCAGTCTCCAATGCATGCGCAAAACCAGATGTCGACTCAACATTCTCCGATGCATCCGCAGCAGAGCCCGATGCACCCACAGCAGAGTCCGATGCATCCACAACAAAGTCCTATTCATCCTCAACAAAGTCCTATGCATCCACAACAAAGTCCAATGCACTCGCAGCAGTCACCTATGCATCTGCAACAATCGCCGATGCACACCCAGCAGTCGCCAATGCAATCTGCTATGTCGCCTCAACATTTTTTGCAACAATTACAAGTCCAAAGAACAAGTCCTCAACTGCCGACACCGAGTCGTAGTCCACAGGTTTGTACTTTTTATCTTTACTCGTATACATTCATTTGTAATTTTTGTTTATACTCTTATACATTAAGTTGTGTAGTTTTATTTCTTTAATAATTTACCTTTATGTATTTTTTTTGTAGATTTATCAACAATCTCAAATTCAAAGTCCTGTTGCATCACACTCACCACAACTGCAAAGTGTAAGTTTTATTAAAATTTTACTATATTCAAATTTATTGGATATCATCTATCATGCTATACTCGTATGTCAGAATTAAGTTGTTGCGGTAATTAAATCATGTATACCTTTATTTCAGAATGATTTTAACGTGGGTAGATTCTCTCGACCTGCACCGGGCTGTTCACCGTTGCCAACAAGATTTGCTAGACCGCCACACCATCAACAAGGTTACTATTATACTCTATAAATCTATAAATTAAGTAGGCAATAGTCTTAAATTTCTGTTTACTACCGCTTAGGTATGAGAGTTGGTGTACCTTTTGGGGGTCGGCAGCAAACGTCGCCACTTGGCAGTCCCCAACCAATGCCTTCGCCGGGAAATACGGGCAATGAAATGACGGTAAGTGCGATTATAATTGAGGAAAGTATCTGTATATTATTGATTTGCGATAGAATAATAAATATTTCGCTGTTGTTGCAGCGTCAACAAATGCTTCAACGACAACAGTATAGTCCAATGGGTGGAGCTCCTGCGTCACCATCTTTGTCGCGATCTCCTCACGTGGTTCGCACGCCCACGCCATCGGCCTCGCCGGCTGCGTCGCCAGCACCGCACCACGATCACGGTGGGGGAACTCATCACCACCACATGGCACCTGTACCTTCAGGCTATCGGTACTTTAAGTTAGGCCTGTTTGGCGGAGCGCCCGTTTGGCCCAGTAAAGATGATGATCGCCAACGACCTGTACATATTAATAAAGTGTCTATAATAAAAAACAGACCCCAACCAAGACCGAGATATTCGGGAAAGACGGCGGCTCCTACTATGGAAAGTCGCGTTGATGAGTTGGGGGAGTCGAGTGAAACAAGGAAGTATGTTTTATATTCAACGGATACTGTAGACTATCCTTCGGCATCCGACGACTCTGCGCGAATGAGTTTCGCCAAGGATGACGATGACGATGACATAGATGAATATGTAGAACATCTTGACGATGACGACATTGTAGTGGTTGAGCCAAGTGTTATATTACCCGAGGAACGAATAGCTACAGAAGAGGACTTTGAAGAGCTTATTGATAGTGGCAAACCTGAAGACGAGGTGGAAGACGAGATCCCATCTGATAAACCTATAAAAAGAACTGAAACTACGACGAAAACTGTTGCAGTTATAAGTTTGGCCACGGCAAAGCAGCCATCAGCTAATGTACAGCAGTATAAAATAGTTAACCCTTCCCAAAGTTCAACACTTTCGCGACTGCCGGTATTAAGCGCTACTGTGTTGACTCCTCATGCTAACACAAAAATACTAAATGAAGTTTCTCAGGCTACTGTCGCTTCCGTATCCATTGCTAATCAAACAATTTCAGTGCCAGTACTAAAAAGCCTGATTGTTCCTATTGCAAATATGGCAGGTCATGCTAGTGGCCTGGGTTCACAAATTAAATCATCACAAATAAAAAAATTACCATTGAACATTGGTAATCCACCATTAAGTCTAAATATGTCTACACAGTCACTTTCAAAACCGATTAGTTCGGTCATAAGTGTGATATCTTCTAATGTACCCAAAGTTGCAAATTTAAATCCGGTTGTCACACTTGCAACATCCAATACTTCTGTCGCATCTCGAGTACCAGTGTCGATATTGACACAACATCAAATTAAACAGAAAATTGTTAAGACGATCGAGAAACCCATGGGTCTATCTCTTTCCAATACTAAACTTTCAAGCTTATCTGTTACTCATGATGCCACATTACCAGCAAAAATATTTCAAGATGAAGCTGCCTCTCCTGACAGTACTGTCACATCAGAAAGTAATACCGATATACAAAGTACAATCCAATCAACGGCACAACACTTACTTATGATGAGTTCTCAGGGATCACTACCAAAGGAACACAAGATGCCACCAATATTAAAAGAATCTAATAAAGATATAGATATAGAAACAGAAATTAGTCAACAAACTGAACTACCGCATTCATTGTGTATAACTGAGAGAAAGCCATTGATTTTAGGCAAAGCAGACATAAAAAGTCCTGACCCTATACCAGAAAAAATTCCCGATAATATAATGGAAGGTGATGACGATGATAAACCCGAAGACACGATGCAGAGTAATTTATTGATTTCATACAACAAATCCATTCATGATTCGTCGGTCCAAAAACCCCAACCAAAGGAAAGCAGCACGGAAGAAAATGTGGTAAAAACTATAAAAGCGATCGCTAACCAAACCAAAGAAATGGTTATAGATTCAAATATGCAAATAACATCGGATATGGCTCAAGAATCTGTTCAGATATCTATACCATCTCCAACTCCGTCTCAAGAAAGATATCTTAATGATATTACAATGCGCGAGCACTCCGAAGCTGTAGAAGGTAACTCAAAACATGTGGAATCATTTGAAGACATGCTTTGCATACTCGAAGGAATATCAGATGATGGAAAACCTTTTAATAATAAACAGCCAGCTCAACCAAAGCCACCAAACGTACCAGCGGCTTCAGCTTCCAATTCCAGCATACATATGGCTCTGAAACAGGAAACGAAAGAAGTCCAACAGCCACCTACGTTTCCAAAACGAGAACCAGATAGATTAAGTTTGCAATCAGCTACAGTTCCACAATTATCACCATTATCTCAACCAGCTGAATTAACATCTAACATGGCTAATGTATCGCAACAATTGCGGACAATTATGTCTTCATTGACTACAAACTCTACAAAAGTTGAAACGCAAACAGTATCTAGAAAGATCAGTGATGCAGCTACTCCAACTCAAGTAAACTTTGAAAATTTATTACCATCGTCTAAAGTGGAGGTAGCGAACTCGCGACCATCACCTATACAAAGATTAGAAAAACCAGTCACATCTGTACATAGTATGGACTGCATCTCTATGAGTGCTACGCAAGTAGTAGGATCTCGTGTTAATACCTTATCTGGAATGGGTCAAATTAGAAAGAGTCCAACCGTATCACCAATGAATTCTCCGGTAGGTCTTCAAAATGCTCTCATGAAATCTCCAGCTCAATCACCTCTTATCAGCAATCAACCTTTTAATCCTGGTGAAGATATAAATACTACTTCGGTCGCCTCACAATTAATCCAAATGCCAGCTCTCTCAAAGATACATAGTAATTCTTCCGCTCCATCATCAATTATACATTCAAATAATACTATAACTACAAGTGTAAGCTTTCAAAAAAATTCTTCGCACCCAACTAGCATATTGGGGCATACATTACTTCAACCTACACGGCAATCGAATCTACCATTCAGTTCACAAAATATAAGTTCTAGTCAACCACCAGCTTTAGTTATGACTTCGCGACCAATCATTAGTAATAAAGAGCCAGCACCGAACGTTACTGTCCGCACGCATAATATAGTTACTTCGGCCATGAGTCAAATGCAAGCGAAACCTACTTCTGGATCAATAAATTTTATAACTACTTCTAAACTTTTGCATACACAATTAACTTCACCGTTAAAAAGGTCTAAGTCTACCGATGAACCAAAGAGTGAAGTTATCGTTGGCCATATTCAACCGACAAAACGGCACAGTGTTGAATCCGTTATAGTTAAATCGGAGCCTATGGAAACTGATGAACCGAATACATCGACAGCCACATCTGAGATCACAGGCAATAAAGCTTTACCGCAGAGTAACAATGCCAATCAACGAAATGATGAATCGCAAAATGTTCTTTTGAAACAATTATTGCAAACGACTACTACATCAGCAAATGTAGTGCCTCAACGTACCATGACAATACAAAGAACTGCCCCTGCCCTTGGCACTATACCTTCTTTAGAAGCACAACTGGCGCGGCCTTCAATACCGCCACCAACTCTGGCCTTAACTCAAGAAGTAGAGATACCTAAAAATTCCCCACGACATAATATCCACACTACTGTCAATTCTCCATTTACAAGTCGACCCATACAAACATCGCTACCGGTTTCATCAATATCCCCAATGATACAAACTTCAACGCAATCTCTAATGGATGTGCGTAAACCTCCTTTGAAAACATTTAATAAAGAAGAAACGACCCCTATACCTGAATGTTCGCCAGTTAAGACAGTACCAATGTATCCAATGAACATAGATAATCAGCAGATGCAGCAAGTTATAAAAAAGGAAGTAGCCCCACCACAGCAAAGTCCTGTTCATCGGCCTTTTACACCGATGGATGTAAAAAAAGAATTACTCGACGAAAGCTCCCAACAATCTGCAACTTCTGGTGTTTCCACCGCTTCCGATCAGGGCAAATTAGATCAACCTATGAAAGAAGAATTTCCCGAAAATGTTATCATGGATAACACATCTGAGACGAATGCTCCAGAAACACCCTCTGAAGCGAAAAAACGTAAACGACGAGAATATCAACAAAAGAAAAGAAAGCAAATGCAAATGAATATGAAAGCTGCTGCCGAAAATAATTTAAATGCGGCCAATGCCAAAAAGCGCCCTCGTAAAGGATCCAGATACGAAGAGGACTATGATACCTTTATCGATAATTTAATGGGTCAGTTGAGGTTACTTCCGTCAATGCAGATACAAGAGCCGGCGTTAACCACAAATTTTGCCGTTTGCCCTCTATTTGGTTCTGGCGATTTAACTAAATTGAAAAATAAAGATTACGATATTTTGAAAGGAGATTTGGTTGGCGAATTCGGAAATGCAAAAATTCCAAATGTGGGTGATTATTATAATACAAAACCTTTCGGTGATGAAGAACCATTGCCAGAAAAACCGCCAACAACCACCCAAAGGGGCTTTTATGACCAGGAGTTTCAGCCTATCATGTTTGATGAGGATCCAGAAGACAAGAAACTTGATTTTATCTGTAAAGAGCGTGATACAGATACACCAGATACTATTGTAAGTTGCTCCAGTCCCGAAGGGTTTGATTTAGACCCTATCGATCGCTTCCCTGGTCTCAAACTTATCGACGATGAGGAAGAAGAAGATGATGAAGAAACACCTTTGTCCGGTCGAGCTTCTCCAATTATTCCTCTTATTGCACCAATTCCGATAAGAGTAAAACCACTTTCATTATATCAATTGAAAGATGAAGAAGAAAATCAGAAGACCTTGAAGCCTGTTGATAGTGATTCTCCTGTTAAATCGAAGTTGGAGGACTCACCGGGAAGCACAGAAAGTAACGAGAATGTTACTGTAACTCTTACGCTTACATCTGGCGCAGCAGAAGATATACTAGGCGTATTAAAGGAGCTGGCTGGTATTTTGCATATTCCGCCACCGACTTCTTATCAAATCATAGAAAGGACAGCCACGCCGCCTTCACATAAGCTTGGACTTTACAGATCAAAAGGAAAAGATGGAAAAGAAGGTACACCAATCGACATTCAAAGTATATTAAATGGTGCAGCAAAGTTCTGTCGTCAC
>DVPF01000268.1:0-10316 GCA_018239045.1 Yanguna cosyra | reverse complement strand
GGTGTCTGCGTGTGTGTCTGCGTGTGTGTCTGCGTGTGTGTCTGCGTGTGTATCTGCGTGTGTGTCTGCGTGTGTGTCTGCATGTGTGTGTGTGTGTGTGTTGAGTAATTGACCGAGCTGCTGGTCGTAAAGAAGGAAAGCGGTTTCACCGCGCACGCTGGGAGCTAGGTGCGGAGCGCATCGTGATACCCGCGCGCGTGCTATCTCGCCGATGCAGATCTGGGCGCGGGCGCACAATTTGTGTGGCTCGTGCGCGCGCGCAGATAACGCGCTTGAATAATACATTCGCTCTCATTGTGATCTAGTTTATTGCATCGCTATGTGCGCCCAGTCAATCTGGGTCGCACTAACTGAGTGGATTTAAGACTATCTAATAACTACTCATAGAAAACGTAGGTATCAATCAGCTCGCAGCGTTCACGGACCATCAGATGTCTATTACTTGTACTCCATGACGTAATAGCACTAATCGACTAGCTTGCAATAATTTTTATGATTATACTCAAATTTGCAATATACATACATGTTATAAAGTGTTTCATTAAAATCGAATAAAATATTCCAAAGGTATTGAATAGGCATCAAATTGACTTATAGTGCCTTTTGTTCTAACACCATCATTACTTCGTTGGTCGTGTTGGTTGTAAGCGCGGCTGCCGATCGAGAGGTCCTGGGTTCGAATCCCGGGTCGGGTACTTTTAGATTGTTCTATTTTAGATTATCTACTAGTAGGTCGGAGTTTGCAGTTGTGCCCGGTATATGACAATAGGCTCACCACCTACTCCATAATGTTATGTAAACCTAACTGGTGAAACGTGGGAGTTACTACACTCCTCTGCCTACTTCTTCGGGGATTACAGGCGTGAATATACGTTTTTTTTTGTTTCAAACAAACGCAAACACTGCATACAAACATACCGGCGTAATAATGAATGGATGAAGTTTTTTTTACTGAGCTGTCATAACGATCCGGGACCCGAATACAAAAAGCTGCTTTGTCAATATTAGGAAGTAATTAAGTCGCCAGTGGCAAACCAATCACTTGCCCGATGTGCATTGTATGTGAGCTTGAGTTCGATGAGTCAATTAGTTTTTTATTTTTCAATTTAAAAAAAACCATTCCAATCTTGAAAAAATGACGGCAACCAGTTATTGGCACGCGGAGTATTCTAATGTATTAACTTTCAAGAAAGAAAAACTGGAACATCGTAACCCCATGTTTACGTAGTTTTTCTAAGTGAATAGCGCAAAACGAATAAGCAACACTCATAAATGGCTATTACCGGCAATGAACATTCGCTATAGATCTTGAATAAGACTGTAGGAATAGCACTGTTCGTCTGTTAGTTTGGGTAATATAAGTTGTTAATAAGAATATTCGTGCTAATTTACTGATAGGAGTCAACCGTAGTTTTATTGCAATATGAGGATAAAAAGATATTATGGACAGAACAAAGAAAATTTACGTTTAAATGTGAAAAAAAATTATATTGTCACAAATCGCATTTATATTTCTATGTATTTTATACTAAAAAGTTAGCACTTCGAAAAATTGCAACAGGTTTCTTATTCATAAACGAGAATCGGTAAGTGTATGAGAATTAATCGAAAATTTATGTGTAGTTATTTTCAACTTGTTACTGTATACCCTAGATGTTCCCAAATAAATATAGAGCAGCTACGTCAGAGAGGCGACAACTTGGCGCCTTGCTCTCGAAACCTCTGAAACGCGGAAGTGATTCTCTGGCACGTTTTGACGGACCGTTCCGACCAAGTAGATGCCGGACGGCGAATTCCGTGAACAGTACATTGTGTCACCGAATCTCAATTTCCTACTTTGTGTCGTGCTGTGAAGAATGGAAACCAAAAATCGATACACCGACCATAATGGTTTCTGAACAATGATTGGAACATTTACAATTGAAGTAGTAACGGTCTTTTAACACGATTATTCGATGTTAAGGACGGTTATAATATAAAAATATGACCTTTGTGTTATGTTCTGCTAATCCGTACTTCGTTAGCGTGGCAGACTATGGCCTTCTCATTCTGAGTGACGGCTCATATCTATCAGGAGGATGATAAAAATGGTTTATGATCATGACTGTTCTATTAACTAATCTTATCGAACCTTACAAACCTGTCGTGCTTCGTCTATATTCATCACCCTCTTCAAAATATTTAGCACTCGGTGCTCTCTGCCTATCTCATTAGGGACATGGCGTGAAGATATGTATGTATGTATTATAGAACCTTAGATTTCCTGTACACGCAAATTTCTTACACGAAACAGGTATGGTACACATAACATGTGTTAACGTAACATCACACCTATAATCCCCGAAAAGGTAGGCAGAGGAGTGTAGTACACTTTCACGTCTCACCGGTTACAATTTCATTTCATTATGATATAAGTGATAAGTCTATTGCCATACACCGGGCACTAAACGAGGGTAGGTGCCAAACTATAAACAGCTGATTGATTGTCTCCTGAATTTAATAGTAAATAAAATTAATCCATACACATTTTCACACTGATCATAGTTTGAATTGATAATAATTGGAATATCCTTTGTTGTGAAATTAAAGTTATGTGTATGTAAATAATATATAACTATTATCTGCACCATCCTTCAACATAACCTGTACTCCATACAACCTGTGACTTCACAAGTAACTTTTACATATAATATCAGTATAATGACTAATATTACTGATATTGAAGGCGTTCATAGAGAGCTTGAACTGGGCTGGAGCAAAAAGATGGAAGAATTTGAAGACCGGCTTAAGGCTGCAACAGTTATCAACAGTCCTTCCATCGCACAGCTAAGTAAAGAATTCTTCACTTTTAAAGAACTTGTAAGCCAGATGTTAAGTCTCCTCCGTCAACAGATCCTTTCTTGTGCAAAAGCTGTGGATGCTATTGACATGAGGCAGCGTCAGAAGGTTCTTCTTTTTAATGGCATACCAGAAGATGATAATAGTGACAGTGAACAAGCTGTGTTGGGCCTTATAAATAAAAATATGGGCCTTACAAATGTGACAAGCGCATCTATTAAGCGCTGTCACCGTATAGGCACTAAAAATGATCATCATACTAGACCTGTACTTATACATTTCACCGACCATCACATTAAATCTATGGTCTGGAAAGCGAAGGCCAAGCTTAAAGGAACTGCTTTCACTATTTGGGAATTCCTCACCAGAACACGGCAAATAATTCATAAAAAGGCACGAAATCATTTCGGTATGCGTAATGTTTGGACACTTGACGGCACTATATACATTAAAGTTCCAAATGGCCGTCGGGAAAAGGTCACCACCGAAGAAGAGTTTGATGCCTTGGCTGCTATGTTCCCTTCATCTTCTGAGCGTGGAAGTACTGAACGAATAACGCCACAGCAAACTTCTTCGGTCGCCGGTCGCCAGCAGGATGGCCGACGTAAACAGATTAGCGCCGTGACACACAGCGACGATTCCAAGAAGACGCGCCGTATCGTTTCCAAAAAATAGATATTATTGTAAAGTTTTCTTTTATATTATGTTTTTCTGTCTGTGTGCACGTAATTGATTTGTTTGTTTACATTCTAACTGTTTTGATACATTTCTGTTTACATTTGTTTGTTGACACTGACAACCCAGTGTGACAGTTACGTGTGACTTAACTAATGAATGTCAGAAAATTCCCCCACAGATAAAATTGCGCCTTTGTATAACCATGTTAAGTATGTCACCAATAATTGTATTTTAGATCTTTTAAATTTCTTTTTTTTTTTTTTTGGTTATGTTTCTTTTAATGTTTTTTTTTTTGTTTACTTTATACTGTTAATTTATAATTTGTGATCAGTCAACAGACGGGATGGTGTAGTGTGTTATGTAAATAACGTAATATACACATACAGTTTTATTTTTACTTTATTACTCAATATTTGATATATTATAATCATTTCTATTATATATAAATATATTTATATATATATATTAATATTATGTCGTATAATAGTGATAATTCTTTTTTGTCGGCTATCTCTGATGACTCTTTCGCTTCTTGTGATGAGTCTCTTATACCGCTAAATAAGCTGCTGGATGAAGTATTTTACTCGCGCTCAAAGTATTTTAATGTGTGTCATATTAACGCACAAAGTATTCCAGCCCATTATGCAGAGTTTGAAACAGCTTTATGTAATGAAAATATCCATGCAATATTAGTATCAGAGAGTTGGTTAAAACCATCTCTGAACTCGTCACTATATGCTATTACTGGTTTCATATTAATTCGCAACGACCGCATTGGAAAAGGGGGCGGTGGTGTTGCAATTTATTTACGTAGTTCAATTCCTTATAAAATTATATTGAAGTCTCCATCAACTTACTCCGCCTCCGCTGAGTACCTATTCATAGAATTGGATATTAAGGGCACTAAGGCTGTTCTAGGGGTAGTGTACTGTCCTCCTTCCATTGATTACTTCACAGCATTAGAAACAGCTCTCGATAATATTGGGTCCGAGTACACGCATTGCATTGTCATGGGTGATTTTAACACAAACCTTTTAAATGGTTCTCCAAGAGCTCGTAAGCTTCGGTCAATCTTTGAGTCTGTCAATCTTTCTATTCTTCCGCTAGCAGCAACTCACCATAACGTGGACACAGAAGATTCCTGGATTGACCTCATCGCTACCGCCGCTACTGACCGCGTAGATACTTTCGGTCAGTTCCCTGCTCCTGGTTTTTCCCGGCATGACCTCCTTTACGTCTCATATAAATTGAAACCTCCAAAGTATCGAGCGACCTTTCTGCAATTACGCAATTTTTCCAAAATTAATAATGATAGGTTAAGGGGTGATACCTCACGCTCATCACTGGGACAGGTGATGGTGGCATCTACAATTGACGACAAATTAAATTTGTTCAATAGTATCGTTATTCATCTGTACGATACCCACGCACCTGTACACAGAGTTAGGCTGAGGCGTCCCCCTGCTCCTTGGATGACTGGGGCTGTGCGCACGGCGATGACCAAACGGGACAAAGCGTTCTTAAAATTTAAGAGGGAGCGGTCAGATCTTAACTGGTCGTCTTATAAAATAGCCAGAAATAAATGTAATCAAATGATACGAATAGCCAAACGCCGATACATCCATAATAATATCATGGACTCTTCATCCGCCGATGTGTGGAAGTTCCTAAAGTCACTTGGCGTTAGGATGCCTCCTACGCCGGATTTTGGTCCTTCTCTAGCGTTAGATGACATTAATCGTCACTTTTCCTCCACTTCTTCTCTGGACCGTAAAATCTGCAGTGAAACCATAGCTTCTATCGCATCCATGCAATCACCTCAAATTCCGAGCTTTCAATTCTCAAACGTGAAACATGATGAGATCAGGAAGACGATATTGGCAATCAGATCCAAGGCAGTAGGATGTGATGATATAAGCAGGAGCATGATAACCATACTCCTGGACCATCTGTTACCCGTGATCACACATCTAATAAACTTTTCACTTACCTCTGGCAAGTATCCTTCACTTTGGAAAAAAGCATTTGTCCGACCTCTCCCAAAAATACAAAATCCTAATACATCTAATCATTTTCGCCCTATCTCGATACTTCCGTTCCTATCTAAGGTTTTGGAAGCCTGTGAGCATAAACAAGTTTCCTCTTAGACAATTATACCTTCCTGAGCGCATATCAGTTGGGCTTCCGTCCGGGTCACAGCACTACCACAGCGCTTATTAAAGTGACTGATGGTAGGCACGGTATGGTAACAAACATTTCACATTGCTAGTGGTTGTTGATCTTTCAAATGCTTTTAACGTGCACTGACGCACTGAAAACAGGCGTGCCGCGAGGCGGTATTCTCTCCCATATTATTTATAAACTCTCACTTATGTTCCGGTTTTCAAATATATTACAGTGTTATTTATCTCAGTGAATGTTTAGAGTACGACAGGCTGATGCATATTCCGAACTAAAGAAATAATAGCTGGTGTACCACAGGGTAGATCCGGTCCAAATTCAAATAATATTTATTCAAAATTGATTCCTTAGAACACTTTTTGAACGTCAAAATGAAACTACCACCGCTACGGAAAAAGCTTCGCTATGGAGCAGAAGCGGCGAAAGAAACTCCATGGGTGTGCTTGTACATCTTTTAAAGTAAGCAACTAAGTCACAATATAAAATATGAACGTATGAACAATTAAAAATATGAACTTTGTTGTGGAGCTGGAGTTACATCACACCAAGCATGTTTATCGTTCAGATAATCATTCACTTTGTAGTAGGTTTTCTTACAAAGATTTAGTTTAATAATGGATTTAAACTTTTTATCTGGGAGATTAATAACGTCTCTTGGTATTTTATTGTAGAAGCGAATACAGTTCCCCATAAAAGAACGAGACACCTTACTTAAGCGGAAACGTGGTATAGCCAGTTTATCCTTATTCCTTGTATTGTAGTTACCTCTACTATTAAAAGCATACGATCTATTGATATATATATTGTAATACCGACTCCTGCACGAGCGAAGCTGCGAGAAAATGATAGTATCAGTATACAGTGGGCGGGACAGCTCTCGGTCCACGAGGAGTTCATTGAGGTCGTCGGACCGTTTACCTAAATCTAGCAGATGTAAAAAACTCCCTTCCTGTTTAGGTATGTCTCGTTTATGTTGTCAAATTTGTTATTAATTTAAAAAATAAACCTTCACTAAGATAAATTATATTATTTCAGGTTATAAAAAAATTCTACAGGGTGTATAGCCCTCGTGCCGATGATTGCCAATTTTTTCTCAGACTCACTGACCGACAAACCCGTACACGGCTTCAAAAACAAAAGGTTTGGAGGTGTTTAAACAGTAGAAGCGAGAGCCCACCGGCGGCGCGTCGGCGAGCAGCGGCGCGGGCTCCACCAGCTCCCAGTCGTCGGGCGCGGCGGCGTCGGGCTCCGCGCCCGGCTCGCCCGCGCGCCCCACCAGCGCGTGGTACACCTCGATGTGGCCGCGCACCCGCGAGCGCGCGCTGCAACGCGCAGAGTGCGTCAGCGACGTACGGGCACTACGCGTCCGCGCCGCCCTCAGGGGATACTTAGCCGCGTCTTGTTCATCTTACGAAAATACTGATCTTTTGTGTGCATCGAATTAAATTCAGAACGAGCGTTTTTTATACATCGTCACGCACGGGAAGAGGCATTTAGAAGAACGTTATTGGCAACGCCATAGATTAATGAAACTTACGACGAATACAGATTTAACTATTTTATAACTTGCTGGCACGTTGTAAACAAATATATAATGAACGATAAATTATTTAATTATTTAAATTATTTAATTATTTTATTAATTTTTTTTTTAAATTAATATCATTGTTATTTATTATTTCAATGGAACAAAATTAATAGGCATAATATTATTTTTGATTTATCTAAGTAAATAAAAGCAAAACCGCTAATCCTTATGCTATTTAACTAATCTAGTAACTTATAATAGCGTGTAAGTAGTAATATTTTGTTTTAGTGTAATGCAGTGCTCTCTGCTCCCCCCGTAAAGAATCTGGCGCGAAGATGTGTACACATGTACGTAGTGTAATTGCTCAGTAAGGAAGACGCGACGCTAGCACATCCCTCGAGCGAGCGGCGAGCGCGCGTCGGACACGTCGGACACGTCGGACACGCCGGCCGGCCCGCCTTGCACTTCAAACTCACTCGGTGGAAATGCACACTCACTTATTGATATTTCGAGAAAGTAACAAATAATACTTAAACCATTGACCGAGCAAATGAAAACAAATATCAATAGGTAATTACTACTTTTCTAATGCTACAAATAAAATGGCTAATTTGGACACATGAAATTGTGCGTTCGGCAGGTGGCGCCGTGGCACGTCGCCGCGTCGCCGCGTCGCCGCGTCGCCCGGGCGGCGCGCTACTCTCCGCGGCACAGCGCGACACGCCGCCCGGTCGGCCGTTCGCCACTACCGGCACGACACGGGATAAGCGAAAACAGAAACAGTGCAGGAAAAATATGTAATACATACGCTGCATAGTCAATAACTAAATACTTCAAGCAAATAAATGTCATAAAGGCTAGAAAAATACAAAATGCTAGGTGACAACCGATTGTGTAAAATCAAAAGGCCGTGTCTGTACAGAATTTTTTTATTTTCCCGAGTGACCGCTTGTGTGGTTACCAGCGTTTCGGATCTTTTGAACACCAGAAGCTTTGTTAGCATTCAAGTTTCCAACGGAAGCCTTTGGAGTAGAAATTCTCCATGGGGCGGCTAATCTTAAATTTATAATTTCATTTTCTCTGTACCAAATTTATGTATACCTTAAATTGTGCATAATATAAGTGCATATATTAAGTTTGAGCTGAGCGGTGCTTACGAGGAGCTAATAAAAACACCCCGAGTCCCCCTTTCACCTTTCCCCCTGGCCCCAAATCCCAGCCCCCCGTAGGATCTCCACCCTCCACCTCACATTTCAACCGAGTAGTACACCGTCGTAAAGATAAACAGCAAATCATACAATCGCTTCGACCGATATCAAAGCGACACCTAGCGGAAACGATAAATAAATAAACAGCGGAGTGACGGCGTGCGGTCGTCAGGCAGGAAACAAAAGAGAAACACCGCATGCTGCGCAACTACTTACACAGACCTTCGCGGACGCAAGGGGTACTTAGTGACGGCGGGGCGCGCGCTGGCGGCCGACTCGCTGGGCGCGCCCGCCAGCGGGATCTCCACCATGCCCAGGAAGTCGTCGCGGGTGAGCCGGTTCTCGTCGAACACCTGGATGAGGAGCTTTTGCTCCTGAGGTTTCACCTGCCGATTGTTCATAATACGAGTGATCAATGGAACAGTTGTTTGTGACTGATGCAGCGGCAACTATAGTTCACCGCTCCTAATGAAACTGTCGGTTTGCGTGACGGTAGCGGCGCTACCCTCGCCGGCCGCCGGACGCAAGCCTCGTGCAACTTGTCGTCGTTGCCTGGACACAATCATTTCTCGTTCGCCGGCGACCGCTGACAGCCTCAGCTCGGAATGTTATTGGAGCCTACATAGTTATCGTCTATTTTTGTGTAAAAGGATCGGACGACCCTAGTGTCCATATATTTCCATTTTTATCCGATGGCAATGTAACCGATTGTTAGAGAAACTAAACAGATGTTATCGCATCCCTACTGTCCTTCAACGTTTATTTAGTCTGATGTGAATGTCACAAGTATGAGTTCGACGCTCGCTGCTCCTCCACAGTGGCGGACCGTGGCCGCGACGCTGCGGCGGGTTACGGGCGAGTGCTATCACAACGACTTAAAGTAGTGCATTCAAGCTCAACAGGCTAAGTATCTGGATCGTAGAAAGCTGCCTCCTAACTACACAATATTTCGGAAGTCACTTCCAGGATTAAGGAATAACCTAACCTTGAAACGGGTTCGGTTACCCTATCGAGCCACCTCCGACCCTCCGACCGATCTAACACCGACTACATATTTGTAAGTGGAACAATCCTTATTGATAACTTTCGGGCCTTTCGTCTATTTCGTGTGCTTTGAATGTATGTAACCATGATAAAATAGCAGTAAAAATAGGCCTTAGTCACTAAAGAAATATTTAACGAATATATGAAGGTATAATAACTCACTTGAAATACGTACTCCTGATTCCATACCGGGTTCAGTGTCTGGAAACAAATAAATTATTCATTACAGTGAGACTACTAGAAATTTTAACTAAAAATATTGCGTCCGCGTGCTCTTATTACAGATCCTAATCAGCTCCTAATCCGTACGAAGAAGATTGATAATAAACACCACAAACTCTTTATGGTGTGCCTTTTGAAGATTTCTCGTTTGCTATATTAAGCTTATACTTATTTTGTCGAATTTGATATCTGCTTCCCGGTTGTCATGACAACTGTTATCGTCACGATAACCAGTTGCTTGTCACGACAACTGTTTTGCTGTCGTTGGCTAGTCCTTCTAGCTTCCGGCAGATTGGGTGGCTGAGGATGATTTTTCTTTTATAATTTTTTTTGTCAATTTTCCATTGTTTTTAATTATTATTATACGTTATTAATTATTATGCGTTCTGCTATTCAAGGCGGAGAAAAATCCAACAAATCCAAAACCATGAAAATCGGTACAACAGTACTCAAGTTATAAGTTTTATACACATAGATTGATATATTTTCCTTAGTTTGCACAAAATTAATTTCTGAACGCACGCATAAATATTTGACAACCTATAATGTCAATTCTTATTCATTACTAACATTATTCTATATCTTTAAAATCTAAAATACGCTATTATCCGAATAAT
>DVPF01000267.1:0-10324 GCA_018239045.1 Yanguna cosyra | reverse complement strand
AAACTAAGCTCATAATTCTAATGTCATATCTGATACTCGTATCTAGTCTTGTACTTACTAGCGTTGCGTGAGAAACACCATTAATATTTTATTACCAGAACAAACTCCAATTAAATATCTGTCTCACCAACAGTATCGTTACATACACAGAGTACAGTTTATAATCAAATTTAGTTCCTTCGAGTGGCGAATCGTAAGTTTGCGTGGGATCCGATCGTCCGTTTCTCTCGCCTAACAGTACGAATAACTACATGCCGTATTGTAACTTATGTAGTACTTATAAATTCAAATTTAGTTCGTTCGAGTTACGAGCCACAAGGTTGCGTGAGAACCGATAGTAAAGGGACAGGTACACAGTGTTTTATCTCCACATCCGTTCGCTCGGGCTCGCTGTACCGCGTCCGGATCGTAACGGGCGAGTTTATAGCTTCGGTCGAGGCGCGTCGTATTTAATGTGCCATCAATCTTGCTCGACTTGCCAGTCTTCTAAACAAGCGCGTGTATGAAGAGAACAATCAATGTAGAGGAAGTGGAAGGAAGGACATTTGGCTCTCGGAGGCTTCTGTCCACCCTGCAAGGGGCTTGATGTGAGGATAAAATAATAATAATAATTTTCGAAACAAGCAATTTGAAAGATAAAGTATATCCACAATATGTTGTGGCGACTGGCGGCACAGTGAATCACTAAAACCGAACACAATAGTTGAAAAAGAAGCGAGACGAAATATCAACAACTTATTGTTTCTGGCGACGTTGTTGTCACAGGAACACCGGAGTAGCTCTAATTCGATACACTTGACGAACCCTTACTTTTAATTTACTTAACTTGCATCCAGACAGTAAATATAGCTCGTTTTACAAATATTTGTACCTTGTGGGAATCGAACTCACGATGCCCGCCTCAGCAATCAGGTTCAGTAACCATTGGATCGACGAGTGAGTCAACTGCGTTTATAAATTGTGTTATAATTACATATATTTTAACAATAATATACAATACTTTGATTTCTGCCAACTGTGTACAAAGACCCTCGCTTAGTTTGAGCATAAAAATGTCCATATTGTATGGTGTCGATGTTTATATAAATGACTGCATAATAACTGACTGACTGCCTCGTTGGTCGTATTGGTTGCAAGTGCGACTGCAGATCGGGAGGTCCCGGGTTCGATCACTACAAAATTTTCTAATTTAGATATTCTTGTTGTGGTTCGGAATCTGGATAAGTGCCCGATGCATGGCAGTAGGCTCACCACCTATTCCATAGTGGGACGTAAACATAACTGGTGAAATGTGGGAGTGTTCTGCATTCCTCTGCCTACCTCTTCGAGGATTACAGGTGTGAAATTACGTTTAAAGTCATCTACCTGAACTGTGATAAGTAAATGGTAAAAAAAAACTATAATACATACAAACTATAGCCAGGACAGATGCACAGAGATGTTCTTGTATCTCTGTGTGAGTAAAATGTTATTCCTTCATTATTATCTTCATCAACTCTGTTGTATTTACGCTGTTAGACACTGGTCTCCTTTTAGAAATGGTTTAACACCTTAGTCAATCACATTAACCTAGAGTGAGCAGACTCTAAACACTAAAAGTTCCAAGGAGTGTAAGTATGTCACAATATTTTGCTCACTATTATCATCGGTCAATGTAACAAATGTAACATCATACCTATCATCCCGGAAGAGGCAGATAGAGCAGAGTGATACTGTCCCACATTTCACCACTTATTTTAATGTCCCACTATGGATTGTCTACTGTCTAACTAGTGATATTGTGATTCTTATTACTGTTTTCATTGCTAGTTCTAAATGTAGTCTTGCCAATTGTACTTTTAATTGAGATAAAACCACTAGCCGTGTACTATACTAAAGCATTGCATTGCATTAGTGAAGAGCTACAAAGATGCCACAAGCTCTAAGTTGTATGTCTTACAAAGGGACATTTAGACAAATCATGTATTATACCTGACTACCGCAGAAAAAAGATGCCAATGTAGTGAACTCATTGAAACTTACAAAATCTTCAGCAACTTCTATGACTTGCCCAATATACAAAACATTTAAGAACTTTAAAATAATCTAAGGTGAGCCAGAGGATACCAATTGAAGATAAATACATTGTCTAGTAAAAAGTTTGGACATCACTTATTATGCAACTGTGGTACGGAACAGACTGCCTGTAAATGTTGTCTCTGCCACTTCAATTCTCTCTTTTAAATCCAACTTGACAACTGGTTAGAAACTAAAAAATTATCATTAGTGTGATAAAATCATTGAAGAACTTTTAGCACTGCTTATGATAAATTTGCTCGTAACAAAATGCAATCCGAGGGAGCAACCTAAGACCTTATCATTTCCAGGCTGCCAAGGCTATTATATAATTTTATAGAATTAATTATATCCTAGGACATCTCTCAGACACATAACAAATACTTATGCTCATTACACAATCATTTATTCTGGGTGGGAAACAAACCAAAGACATCTGGCTCAGCAATGAGGTTTACTAACCACTGGACTAATAGGCCAGTCATGAATTCTATGGATATTAAACTTTAGTGATTATTAGTTTGCTTTAATAACATACCATAAGATGCCCTCCAGCTATGTGGATCAATGATATACACAAACTGGTGGGCAGTGCTTGAACATGAAGAGTTAAAGATCGAGGGCTGTGGCGTGCTATTGTAGAGGTATATGGTCAGCAGTGGATGGAAACAGTCTGATAATGATGATGATTTGCTTTAGTTTCTTTAATATACAGAGAGCAGGCAAAACTAATTTTTGTAATCATTTCAGGGGTTTTTACAAGATATTAGTTATATTGGCTCTGTACACATGTTTGAGATAGAGTAATCCGACGGAAACGAACTGATTTTGAACAATGCTGGATATAACGAGGTTCGGAATGAAAAAGTGATTTCTTTCTGAATGTATTTAGAAGTGTACTGTATATTTACCTCACAATCCATTGTGATAAACAGGTATGATGGAAAATGTGTCCACATTTTGTCACATAAATATTCTCCGCCTGGTTCACTAAATCACTACAAATGGTGCATAAAATGTGCATCTGAAAATTTACCCAACTGTAAGTTTACATTTGAATCATATATTGTATACGATTAGAGTAATGTTGTTTTTCATTGCTAATATTAATTTATCCTACCTTCAACTTTCCGATCTCGTCATCTAAGTACATTCTTCTAAGCCAACGAATCCCTGCATCTGATCCATGGTCCTTGGAAACCCATCAATAGAAACGGACTTCCATTTTAATGTTTCCATCTTCTCAGACATCATTATATATATTTATACCGCTCTACAAAATACGTGCAAACTTCTATAACCTCTAACGGTCAAATAAATAGTTAATTGATACGAGTGAAATTGTGAACGTGATTATGACAGTGACATTTGACAATAAATTACCATATAAAACCAGTAAATAAAATTGAAACCATTTATTTCATTTAAACGTACTAGGCATACCGATATAGCCTATTATATATTATGTGTTATTTTTTATATAGAACATGTAGCTAATACTGTGCACGTCTTATAATCCTGTACTTATACCTCTTTACTATGTACTCATAATCTCCAAACAAAATTTTTAATACACATGTAAATAACGGAAAATAACATTCAGTTAGTAAACGCTGAATATATTATACCAAATATCGAAGGAAAGTAGCCGAAGTATTCTTTATTAATAATTGTATATGTAATTATAATTACAGCGGCTTTCGAATAAAAAAATGTATGCTTACTTTTGACAGAAGAATAAAATTACTAGCACGCTGCCGCCACAACCATAGATAAAAGGAGGGAGGAAGTTTGTGAGTGATCGATTTTACACCGGTCCCCTAAAAACTTCTCAACGGCATTTCTCTTTGTTTGCTCGTACGCGAGTGCATAATATCAAAACAGTAATAACAAGATCGTGTCGTGTGTGAAAAATGGCGAACACGTTTCGCGGGGTGACGGTTTCTGCCGTCAACAATGACGGTGCTCTAACACCGCGCTTCAATTTTCCTACAAACGTAAACGTGGATTACGACCCGCAGGGGCTGAGTGTTAAAGTGATACGTGCTGATCCAGTTCTAGCGCAGGAGTTGCTCGAATTTCCCGTCCACAGTCAAACTGAGTGTTCACGAGTCGCTGGTCAGTCTTACATATTCACGATAGACAATGAAACATTATTTTTCAAGTTCGCGTCCAATGTGGACTGTCAGAACTTCCATTTGCTGGTCAGTAAAATTAAGGCAGGTCGGTCGTCGTCAGTGTTCACCGTTCGAACCGAGGACTCGTCGGCAATGCAATATTTTCAGTTTTACGGGTACCTAAGTCAACAGCAAAACATGATGCAGGACTACGTGAGAACGAGCAAGTATCAACGCGCGATATTATCGAATGTGAACGATTTCAAGAACAAAGTGGTGTTAGACGTGGGCGCAGGTTCAGGTATTCTGTCATTCTTCGCCGCTCAAGCAGGTGCGCGAAAAGTGTATGCGGTAGAGGCGAGTAACATGGCCCACCATGCTCAGGCATTGGTCAGGGCCAACGGTCTTCACGACCGTATTACTGTTGTGGCGGGAAAAATCGAAGAAATCGAACTGCCGGAAGCCGTCGATGTAATTATTTCGGAACCTATGGGCTACATGTTGTACAATGAACGAATGTTAGAAACGTACCTTCACGCGAAAAAGTGGTTAAAACCAAACGGCAATATGTTCCCTACACGAGGTGATTTGCATATAGCTCCCTTCACAGATGATGCCCTTTTTATGGAACAGTACAACAAAGCAAACTTTTGGTATCAGACTTGCTTTCATGGTGTTGATTTAAGTGCTTTACGCACAGCAGCGATGAAGGAATATTTTAGGCAGCCTATTGTGGACACATTTGATGTCCGTATCTGTATGGCGAGATCAGTGAGGCATGTTGTGGACTTTCTGAATGCAAATGAAACTGATCTTCACCGTATTGAAGTTCCATTCAGATTTGAATTGGCACAGTCTGGCACATGCCATGGCTTGGCATTCTGGTTTGATGTGCTCTTCGCAGGCAGTACACAGCACATATGGCTGTCTACTGCACCTACGGAGCCTTTAACACATTGGTACCAAGTGCGCTGTTTATTAGAAACTCCAATTTTTGCCAAACAAGGACAAGCACTCTCAGGACGTGTTTTATTACTAGCAAACAAGAGACAAAGTTACGATGTTACTATGGAGGTTAGTTTAGAAGGCACAAACATCACCTCATCAAACACATTAGATTTGAAGAATCCCTACTTCAGGTACACCGGAGCACCAGCTGCTCCCCCGCCGGGTGTGAACAGCACATCCCCTACTGAATCCTACTGGAACTCAATTGAATCCACAAGTTCCTTGAGCAATGGACAAGGTGTAATAATTTCAGATGGCACACAGCAGTACTGTTCAACACCAGATCAGACTATTACCTACGGGCCACATCCGAACATGATAAAGACTGTAATGTTGCAAGAAGAGTTCATTAAGAGGATTGGGATTAGTCAAAATGGTGACATATAATCCACGAACTCGCACCGAGTGCGTAATAGGGCTTTAAGGAACCGTCACAACCGGTTGTGAACATTCTTCCGTTCAAACTCTGTAGTGTGTAAGCGGACTTATTTATTTACAAAACATCACAGTGATTACTGTTAAATCGTGTAACCAGCGAAATCTAGGCATAGGGTGGCTTGCCTTGTAAATGCATGGTCCCGTTAGGGGTAATAAATATTTGAAATTGCAATAATAAATGTGGATACATATAGGCGGTTGGTTTTGGTATAAGATGTTTTTCAACATAGTGAGTGCACTGAACGTTAGACTAAGAATCTCTTTAATGTCTTAGTGTATAATCAGTTTGGTTCATGTAAGCTTGACTCATAACAAATCGTCTATAGTTATCTGCATAATGCTTTTCGGTGAATGTTTTGGCCTCAAATTTTGGACGACGCTTATTAGTGTAATTTGACACTCCACCTAATGTAATGTAAAAGTTAGTTATGATTATTGTTTTCTTGTAAATATACCTGTGAAACCAGTTACTTTTGTTGACAAAACATGCCAAGAAGCATTGTAATTGGGCTGAGGCAGCTCTGTGTGTATTGACACTTACCTTTAATAGTACACTGTAAGCATCAAGTTGACTTCCATTTAAATACTTAGTGTACACTCTACTTAGCACCAACACCATACTGTGTACATTGTGGACATAAATAATATATATTCAATAGTAGGTTGTCAGTACATTAGTCAGTTTAGGACACTCTAAAAAAAGTGTCTTTTAACTACCACTCTCGGACATAATTAAAATTGAGAATGTCTGATATAATTAAAAATTCCCTGTAATTTTGCTAAATACATTTTTGTGTGTATTTTCATTATAGTCTTTCCTAAATTGTGGCCTATGTATACCATAACCAAATTTTGTTGTTCTCTATTGCTATGGAAACACCAAAAAGTATATAATATACTTAATGATCATTTTTATATTATGATAAATACTGAACTGTTTAATAAAGTAGAAGGGAGACTTTTTTACACTTTTATGTGTATTTATGTAAAGTTCACCGATAAGTATCATTCAAGGCAAGTTGACACTGATTAAATACCGAATGTCTCTTTAGGTTAAGTAATTAGAGGTTCAAGTACACATAGTATAAGCAATTAAGTGCTGAAATGATTATGCTTAACATGATCAATACTCATTATCATTAATGTATTGTCGTCATTCGGTTTGAGGTAGCTCTCGCCACGAGTGAGGAGCACTTAGAAAAAGACGTCGAGAAGATTTATCGCGTGCGGGGTGACCCACGATCGGCGACGTTCCCGCGGATTTTAAATCATCGCATCAACCAATCACGAGTCAGTTTTTCGTCGCACAGTCAAAACACACGTGAAAATCTCCAAGGCTCGTGGCGTAAGTTAAGATTTTGGAACCTATAATTTACATGATTGTTTTGTAATGATATCTGTCTGCCGGTCGATTATTGTGGATTGTGGTTCAATGCATGCATGTATGTATATTACATGAATTGCACATTTGTTATAGACACATCCTGTACTTATTTATTGAGCACATAAGAGTTAAAAATTCCTCAAAAATTAATGTTAACAATTTACTGTCGTGTGTGTTCCGCGTGTAATATTATTTCCGAAGAATTTTCAACTTTAAATGTCTATTACTAAGTGCGATGTACGGTCGTGCAACTTGCTTTTGTAAATATAGGATAGTTTAAGTCCATTCGTTCCACTCGAGTGAAATGAGGCCGTTTCTTTCATCTTTTTATATCAGTATTTGGTTTCAGTGTAATTAATGAACAATTTGGAGTATACAAATGTTATTACTGTGGAGGAAGAGAAAATGCAAATTACAAGAGAAAGGGCCATGAATAGCTAAAAGGAGACTTTGTAATGTTTATAAATAAGGATGTAAATATTATTTTGGTGGGCATCGAAATTTATATAATAACACGCATACTTCAAAGTCTGCATTGTTACCTTGAACTTGGATAATGGCCAAATGGCATCTGAAAATGTTTCGCTTACACCGAAAAAATTCTTACTATTTAATATATGAATTCAGTTCATGTTGAGAATATGATGGCGATTTTTTGTTTATGTTTTACTTCGAAAGTTTATGCATCTTATTTTAATGAAAGTAATTTTTTTATCGAAAAATTTCTTTAACATATCTACTTTATGGAGTTATCTTCCTAAATTTAACACGGTATTGATGTGTTTATCAATGTTCGAGACCGGTTTTTTTTACACCTGATCCCTTGGTATGTCGGGTTAAATGATGTATTTTTGTGTAAGGGGCCATTCATTACTTACGTAAGAATGATTTTGACATTTATCATGTCAGGGTGCGTAACATTTTTCAAAGCCCACCCCCTATTCTTACATAAGCTGTCATTTCATTGAGGTTTTTTAACACAATGCACACTAATTGCAGCGCCATCTATAACCTAATTGTATGCAAGATCGTGCCCAACAAAAGCGCATCGCGATCTTCGTGATAAATTGGACTTGTAATCGTCATTGGCAATCAATTTAATCCTCTGCGCAATGGCAGGGATTTCTATGTAAAGGCTAGCTTAATTGATTTGTATTTTCTTTTCGTTCATAATAACATTTGTAACTGATCTCCCTAAAAGAAGACAATTATATTCATATACACGTGACACAAGCACGGACACCATCTTATCCTACTAGTTGTTAGCGTATAAATGTTTTTTTTCTGACGGTTTTTTCAAAGAAACTGCCTGCGATTTGTATTATACAATATGTAATATAACCGATTTGGTGCTTAGTCCTGTGTCTGCACAAATTTCAAATATATGTTGATCGTAACTCTACTACCTCATGATTTGGCAGACGGATTGGAATTTTAATGGAATGATTAAAAGGTCTTTTATTGCATGACTATGTTCACGAGTTGCTATTGTTACTATGGCATTATGGTATTAGGTACATTTTTTTTGTCTTCAATCCTTTTTTTTTCCACTCAGTTGAGTGAGTGAGATATAATTGAACAGTTGTTCAATTATGGAGTTAACAATGATTCGGGACATGTTTGACGGAATCGTAAGATATCACTAATTTTTCAATGAAATCGCAATGTTATGAGGATTAAACTCATTTTTGACTAATTTAGAAGCCAAAATCACTTGCCATTATGGAAATATTTTTTTTACAGGAATCCTTTCTAAAAATATTGCAAAGTGGCACTAAGTTTATGAGATCAATAAGATAGGTTTTTTTTCATGTTGTGTTGATTCATAATAATTATATTGATTGTACCGAGCTGTGTTGTACAATATTGTACGGAAATGTACATTATTATTTCAGAAAAAGAATCGACAAGCGTGAGAGCTATCCGCGGGGTGACTGCAATTACATATTCGTTTAGATTAGACTACTCTGTTTGGAAATCTAACTGTCTACTATCTACTGTTCGGAAATATTTAGCAGTAAAGATAATCCAATTGGAAACTACTAATACACACAAGGAAATAATATTTCATGGGTTCCGTGTTGGATGTCAGAACGAATCCTCGTCATCTCGTGTCCTATCTGCAGCCTATAAGTCCATGAAAATTAACAAGCCATATAAGCAATATATTAACTCATATATGCAAGCGATGTGACATTGCACTAACAGTAGTGTGCGCAAAATAAATAGATACAAAAATGACGACATTGTCATAATTAATACGAAGACTTTTTGTTTCTACGAAATATGAGCTAAGACAAGTTTTTTTTCCTGCACTTTATATCTCAAACGTACGTTAATACCTAGGTAATTATAATAATACGTGGAAAACATTGCCGGAAAATGTTTATTTTTAACTTTTGCATAGTTAAATCTATAAAATGTTTACATTTAATATCATGTTAAAAATAGCGTTCGCGAACAATTATGTCCGCGGTCACCCTCGCGACGCTCTAACATTTTCATCTTGTTTACATTTGGTAAAAGAAATGATTATTAATGCTGAGTGAATTATGAATAATTATATTGTAGTAAAACGTGGTTTTTAATATTATGTTTTACATTGCATGAGATCATTTACGTGTTTGTCTACAAATCCTTTCTTATGTACTTAGATTTTGAAATATGAACAAGTAACTAATTACTTTAGCGTAAATGTCGATTAATATTTGTGAGGATGAAAAATGTATTCATTCCGTTCAAATGTATTGAAGCCATCCATGTTTTTTTTTGTCCGCGTACTTTAATTGTGCTTAAATTAATTTGCAAGGCTATCTGACGCAAGAGTGTTAACGATTAAAATTGCGCGATAGGAAAACCCAAAAATGAATTCATAATTCACTGAGTACGATAGATTGTCACTGCTCTATGTACGTCGCCACATGTTATACGTATAAATCGATGTTTTTCGTGGGTGAAGCACCCCTCAGCCCAGTCTTATACGGGCAATTGTAACTTTATTGCGCTTTTGTTTAAAGGGTAAATGGACAACCACATTGAATAAGCAAACGGACTTCGACCTAATTCCAAAAATTATGTAATATCAGTTTAGCTGCCTATTTACTAGTAATTTGGAACAAAACATAAAATTTGGCAATAATAAATAGTTTATAATTAGCGTTAAACATTAAGCGGCAGTGGAGTTTTACTATTTAAAATATTTAATTTATTGGGTATCTGGGAAGTCCGAAAAATGACTTGAAGTGGGGAAATAGAAATTTGGGAATTGATAAGACTATGAATGATGATGACCCGTCTTAGAAAACACGGAATCTTCTAAAGT
>DVPF01000266.1:0-10334 GCA_018239045.1 Yanguna cosyra | reverse complement strand
AATTACGATCTATATTGTTATTTTTTGCTTTTGCTTATAATAATAATTAATATTATAAGCAAAATATTCACAACGACATAAATTTCATTCAATGCTTTGCACTTTATTTAAAAACATTCTACATTCGTTCTACAGCTTTTTAATTTCTGCTTTTTCATTCTGTTCCTTTTTCAGGTTGCATTTTAGACTTATTAATTTGAATGCAAATTAAATGTTTATTACTTTTTATAACATAACAAACATTCTGATATACGTACATATATAATATATTTTTAAAGTACATTTTACTCAGCTTTAAATTTCCTGTAAAACATTTGTATAACATGTTTTTCTGTTTGTATCTGTGTGTGTCTTTTTTTGTGTTTAATTATTTACACTTGAAATTTGAAAGCTTCACTTAGACGCATCACTAGCGTAAGTACTTTCAGATTTCAAATAAACAAAATTCATTCTGTTCGATTTATTTCTAAACACTCGAAATAGATTTCAATCCGAGCTTTGTAGTCGAGACTCGTACATATGTGTTGTGCATGTATCCTGCCGGAACAAAGGACTTTCAATACGATTGATAATAGATTTTCCATTTCCAGATTGGATGAGCCCCTTCGACCGCGTGGTCTGCGGTGAGTTCAATGGTACTTATCGTTTCAAGTTAATTTACTTTTTTTTAGTTCTAAGTATTTTATTTCAATGTTTGCACATGCGCTTAAAATATCCACACGTTAATTTTAATCGTTCTAAAAATTCATATAGATATAAAATTTAGTTTCAAAAATGTTTTTAAGCTCGTGTGTAAAAGCTGTTATTTTTATTACAAGCCTTCCGTATAGTTTGGTTGCAATTATTGATTTGACATGCTTTGTCGAATTATTGCAATTGACGGCATCTTTATTTCTTATTTTGATACGATTACGAGTTTACACTCAATATTTTTCTAATGTCTAAATTGAGATAATTGCACCAACATACCCGAATGCGTATTTCTATACGTAAAATGATTATTTTAATTGTAACAAATAAAACCATCTTAGATAATAATTATAACATATTGAAAATGTGAACAAGCCAGCCGTCGTACAATAGGTACTGTTATTTATTAAAAATGTTTGCTATTTTAATTTATTTTTACAACCCGTTACGAGTAGCTCAGACCAACAAGGGATTGTTCTAACAATGGATGAAAAAAACCTTGCGAATAATGTCCTTAAAGGGTTTAAAAAGTGCTGTAACTTTTTGCAATTGAATACGAACTTTCTCTGAAAACAATAGACGATTGTGCGTACCTCGGTGCCGTAGACCGAGTGAATTAAGGTAGCTGTATGAAAAAAGTTTCCTTTTAACTATTTTTTACTATCTAATAGATGAAAGCCTAGCCGCGTTTCTTTTTGTATAATGGTTCTGTACATAGGTTCTTGGTGTAATCGTTTTTAGGAATATAGCTTCATATACTATCTATACCTATCAACCAAGAAGGTAATCTTCAACAGGAGGTTATAAAAGTAAGTCTGTTTTAACACTGAGTCATTAATTATTCGTATTGAATTTGTCTACTTCGTGTCTATTTAGTATCATAGATGATACATTTAAATATTTATGACAGTTATATTTCATTTAATATAATTATTTAGGTATACCATCGCTTTAAACTGTAAAACAAATGTAGACTATTGAAAGTAAGACTATTGAATAACCTGTAGGTATAGTAGAAACCTTTAAAAACATTTCAGATCGAACGTGGGAGTCGCTAAAATAAACCAAAGATGCTAGCGACTTTCACCACTCAGTGAAAAAACGCACAACAAAAGGGTCCACGGCAATAGGGTTGTGCAAAATCTCTTTTGTCGAAAATAGCGCTCCTTTGTGTTTCATACAAGGTGTTTACAAATAACGTATAAGGCAAAGGGTTTTAAATCACAGTGTCGAAAGCTTTTAAAACAAGCTTAGAAGAACAGGGGGCATTGTTTTGTTGGCACGCTCGCAAATTGCTTTATTACTCAATGTTTTGCGGCCGTTCTCCGAAAGTCGATATCGCCAAAATCGCAGTCATAACATCGTTTGTTATCATGCGGTGTTCCAAACACGGGCATGAGGTCCCGGGTCAGGCGCGTTCTCGCTCGCGTACGTACGTATTGTACCAACGCGCGCATCTGCAACATTTGTATATTCATATACGTTGTCATAATAAAACTGTCACATTGAAAACGTTTATTGTTATAAAATGCGTTCAGTTATACACATGCGCATTAATACGCTTTAATAATTAATAAATTACATTACAAGATCAAGAAGCGAAGGAGACGTAACATCGTCGGGATTTATAAAAGCGGTTTTATGGCGTCGTAATAATTATAAGCTAATCACTGTCAATGGGGACGATAGTGTTGCGATCCGTTGCTAGGAGAAAAAAATTCGCCCGCGTACAATAACAGCTGAGAATTGACCATAAAATGATGACCTTGCAGCAATAAAACTTTAACGAGACAAGCCCGTAGCGTGGCGTAGTATACACACGATGCCAGATTCGTAAACGTGACTGCCATAGAAACAGCTGGCCCCACATCTGTGCAGCGCGCGGCGGCGGCGGCCGTCGCCTCTGTCATAAAACTTTAAGAGTTAAAAAGGAATAATTATTCCTGATTTATTGATCAATATTAAGGTCGTCACATAAAATTCGTGTTAGAAACCTCCTTTTTATGAGCTTTTTTTCAAATACACGTTCATCTATCATACAAATTCGACATTTACGCGTTGGAATTACCTACTTCTGTTATTTTTGAATATTTAGGTGAATTTTACGATGTTTGACATTAACATTCAAGGTATCTATTTACTAAGAAATCAAATATGTTTAATATAAGAAAATATACGAAGACATGGTACATCGAATTCCTATACCAACGTGTTTTGATAGGACTAACACTCTATTTTTACTCTCCCAGTCCGTAGTTGGTGAGTTGAATGTAACCGAGATAAACAATACGATACTGGTGTGCGGCCGTGAAAACGTATGATATTTTATTCAGTTGGTCTTGCATGTTCATACCAACAGCCTACTTTAAACCAAATGTCAATGTCGACATATTCGGTCGTCGCAAAATCAGAGCACATTGAAAAGATCACATTTAGGTTATCAAGCTTAAGCAAATTTGTTTTTTACAATGACTTATATACAAATCATTTAGTGTTTAATTTAAAGATAAGCACGTCGTAATATGCTATTTGATTAAATTTAAATACCTAATTCATATTAAGCAATTTTTTAAAGAAAAATTCATCGTGTATACGTTTTTCAAAAGGACTCAAACAGACACAGGTTTTCATGTACATATATGTAGAGCCGCGAACAACGAAGACCAACACGTTCATTTAATAGGTAGGTACAAATAGTCACGTTTATCTAGATTTGTCGTTCAAGGCTACACTTGTTGATGCTATTACGCGAATTACGCAACGCACTATTTTTAGCGTGTACGAAAAAATGCAATAGGGTTGTCGACCTCTACATCAATTGATATGCCATTCAGTGCGTGTACACACACTACATTTGTGTGTGGTGAACATCCTAGTCATGTAGCGGAGTTCACGCGGCGTTTTCTTATGCGATCTAGTGATTGCGTCAATTGCAGACTTGACAACTATTTCCACTGTAATGCTTACTTAAACTTTCAAATTAAACCTCTCAGTTTAGGTAACTTCTTATTATATCAACTATTGGTATTTAAAGATATATAATATTGTTTAATTACTTGACGTAAAACAGATTAGCTTTACAAATTCGACTGAATTACATTTTTTAACGTTATAAACAATCTACAACATCGTCAATATGCGTTGTAAATCGAGAAGTAACCTAATCTAGTATTTAAATATATTCATGAATATTACGGTGAAGGAATCAATCGCCAGGGAAGCTGGTTACTGATACTAATCGATAATATTTCTAAGCGTATGCGAAGCCTCCCAACCCGCAATCGCCCAATATGATAAAGTATGTCCTTAACCCTTCTCAGCTGGTGAGTAGGCCTGGAAAAGACAGTAGAACTTTAAATATTTTATTAGGACATAAACAATTAATTAATCTTAATCTTTCTTTCAAACCGTATGAAAACATTTAAATATTCAAATTACTCGATAATGTACGATACTTTTGTGTTAATAAACGTAAATATTCAAAACACGTAACAATACGCACTTCTACGTTTACGTCACGTATGTACAGCACATCCGTGGTACCATGGTTCCAAGAATTTAGAGATTCGTTCATTTAGTACAGCTTAATATAAACTGAATTTAACTATCATTTCCTAATTGTCAAAACGAAACGATTTGGTTCAACGTATCTTGCCCGGATTGTCCAGGAATGGACTCCACTATCGACGTTCGTTTTTCGAACACATGTAACTTAGAACTCTTAAAAGCAAGAATGAATATTTTTTTTCTAGTCTAACGAGGTCCACTTAGGACACGCGCTTTCCATCAAGCGGGATCGCGGCCAGAGTCTATAACGTAGTAAAAAAAACCTGTAGTTCTGATAAGTTGAAAACTGCTAGCTTTTCTTTAGGAAATATAACATCTTGTTTCCTTTTCCTACTAATAAAAAAGAGTCGAACGAAATTCTCAAAGAATATACCAAAACAGCAGCCAGAATACGGAAAAAATATTTTAAAATTTATGTGACATTAGTGTCGTGGAAGTTATAAGAAGAAATAGAATTCTTTATTAAATCAAAAGTCGAAATATCTGTTTAGTGATTTGGTTCACTTTCTTGACACGTTTTAGGCTAATGAAACTCGTAGCTTAATATTTATTGAAATACTCGAAGAATAATACAGAAGTTCAGTAAAGAAAAGACTTTTATCATAAGGATTGCTGCTATACGCAAATTGATAAATCTGATTGTACGAATGCAGTCACCATTATCAATATTTTCTTGTCCACTGCTGGACATAAGCCTATCCAACGCCACGCCCCTGAGCTTGATCTTCAGCTCTTACTATCCAACCACTACCGGTCACTTTGCGTTTGTCGTCAATCCGCTAAACTGGATGCTCAATACTGGACGCTATACTAATGCAATACAGGTTAAACATATATTTAGATATTAATTACATCAGTGAAAACTATGTTAATACACGTTAGCGTTGTAGTAGCAATACGTAGGTCTTTTATATACCCGATCAGAAATAAAAATGATTTTCGTAACAGATAATTTCATTTAGGTACATTCATCGTACTTGACTGTTAATTAAATTTTCTTAAAATATTCGATATACAGACACGCAGAATTTAAAAATGTAATATATTATTAGATCTTGTTTTAAGATGTAAACAAATGCATGTATCAGATCAGAGTAACGTTACATCTCAGATGTTTATGGAATTTTTAGCGGTTCTTCGTAGAAGCCACGTAGGGGCGCCGCTTCCGGTGAGATTAGCTATACTAAATATTTTCTAATACTTGCCAGTAGAAAATAACCATAGAACTTTTAATAAACACAATTTTCAAAATAGGAATTATGTATACATATACTGTAAGTACATTGAGTAAAACTATATGAATGATTGAATGAGTGAATACTTTATTCTGTCATCTAAAGCATATTACTGTATAATCTAATATCGTTGTTAGTTAAGGATTATTTTGTAATGACTAATAAGTTTTGCACTTTTCGTATAAAATAATTTTTGTAACGTATTCTTCGGCTGTTCGTTACCAAAAGTTTTATAAAGAACTGCCAATAAAAATTCATGATTTCTTCTACAATTGTAGGTACAATTTTACTGGTTCGCTATGACGTACTTCTGAAACATAGTACGAAAACGTTTTGGTAAATTATAACTTTTAGGACAGTAAATTAATGTTATTTTTACTTCATAAAATTACGTTTTTAAACCAAACAAGTAATTTAAAACATTACTTAATCAACCGATGCTTTCACAGCTTGCAGCCACTGGCTGTAGGAGGAAGTCTATGTTAAACTATATATGTATATATATACACGCATATGTAATAGGTATGTGTTAAATCATGCATAATTTAACATACCTATAGGTACGAGTAGATCCGATATAGTTAATGCTTTAACCGATTTTGCGTATGACACGAAACGGTTAGCGAAAACCAGTTAAGACATATTAACATGCTATATAATAATTTAGAAAGTATATTTAACATAAACATTGTATGTAATACGTGGTAATGAACAAACATATGTTGCTTTGCAATTATAATTCGTATCCTGTTGTAATAAAAAATCCATTTTATTATTAACTGCCTCGTTGTTGGTGTTGGTTGCAAGCGCGACTGCCAATCGAGAGGTCCTGGGTTCAAATCCCGGGTCGTGTACTATTATACTTTTTAACTTGAATTTTCTAGTAGTGGCCCGGAGTTTGGATGTGTGCCTGATATGGCAATAGGCTCACCACCTATTTATTCTATGATGGGACGTAAACGTAACTGTTGAAACGTGGGAATGTACTACACTCCTCTGCCTACATCTTCGAGGATTACAGGCATGTTGTTATGTTCACATTAAAATTAAATTAAATTGTTTGTAAAATTAATTATATTGCACATTAAAATTTTATGACATTTATCTTGAAATAACCATACCTACATATAATTTCAAAAGTTCTCATAATATGGAAACAAATAACTTAGCGAAGCCATCAGGTACCTATGTATAGATGATGTATGTTTGTGAATTATTTTACGCATACGAAATTATGTCATGAAACGACCTGAGACTTTTTTATCATTTACATAGCACTGAGGATGAAAAGTTGAGATATAAATTATTCCATTTATAGCCAACATTACTGGCTACTGTACATTCCTGTATGGACAGTCTCCTGCCACCCCTATTTAGAATGCTGACCACTCGCGTTGCCCTATGAATACATCAATATTATAATCCACCTGACGCCATGCATTTGTTTCGTACGTTGTTTGTTTCCATCCGTACCTGCCATCTTACAAAATAAATAATTGTATTGTAAACGCAATATTAACATGTCCAGCGTGAATCGTCGCGTTCAGAATTTACATGTCTCAATTGTTTCTCGAGACGGTGGTTCCAAGTAAAATGACAATCGGTTACGATTGAATAAGAAAATGTTCCGAGAAATTTATCTAAATTCGCCATTCGCATTACGATTATTAAAGTTTTGTATGGGCAGTGTCGTCTTCAAGTAAATTATGTGCTTTTGGAGAAGAAAATTTTTTTAAAGTAATATGGAGGCCGAGGCATAGTCGCGTGCACACGTTTACTTTGGAATGTCGGCTAAAAGAAAGCTACCGATAGGTACTTCATCGGCTCATGACAAAGATCTTGCAGAGAATATTTTAACATTCCGGTTTCGTTCATCACCCAAAATCTTATTTTGTTAGTACAAAGTGTTATCCTTATAATTTAATTTTCATTATATAGTTGTCTAAACACTAAGTAAATGATATCATCATCATCATCATTATCGTTATTATCATTATCATCATTATCATTATCATCATTATCATTATCATCATTATCATCATCATCCCATTGCTGTCCGCTGCCGGACACAGGCCTCCCCTGAGGAGTTATGCCTATGATCCCCACGCTGGATTTATTGGCTATGGAAAATTATTTAGTATGGAAGATAACGTTGAGATGTATACATAATTGTATCAAATAGCAAGAAAATTCACGTGTAAGAAGCAAAATCGACAACTTTCATAGCTTAGAAAACAATATGAGAGATGAAAATATGGTTAGACTTTTATTACCTGGTCGGTTCCAGTTGACGCATTCCAGGAACTTGGTGAGGGCGCGGCGGTGGGAGGATAGATAAAATCTGAAAACATCAACGTTAGCGATAAAAATGTAAATTTTAAAAACCAAATTGTCTTATGTACTAGTGTGCTCTCAGAAATAATACCTGCTACAATTTCTACACCGCTTACCAAACTTTATAGTAACGGTTCCAGCCTGTGTGTACATGTGTATATACTCACCTGAACTTCCAGAGCAGGTCCTGCTCGTCGGCGGAGAGCGGGCGCGCCGGCGCCGCCACCAGCGCCGCCAGCTGGTCGCGCTCCGCCGCCGACGGCTTGGCGTCGCGCCCCGGCACCGCGCAGCGCAGCGACCGCGCCAGCCGGTGCTGTTTACTTTCTACCAAGTTCTCCTGCACACCAGCATTACATACATACATGGTCCCTTACGGGGTAGGCAAAGAGCACGGAGTACCAATAACTCTAGCCTTACAGACATGCTTCTTCCACATTCATCGGTCTCTTCATACATGTCTACAGTTTCGGAGACTTCGAACTCCCCCACCAGAACTAGACCTATTTGGTAAAGATAGGTAACCCTTGACATAGACAAAGCCAGAATTATGTCCGTTCGTTAACAATGCACAACTGCGACTGCGAGGCGTACGCTCCCCGCACCCACTCCCGACTGCCAATCCTACGTGTCGCTCCCACGCGTCCGCACCGCACTATGACGTCATCACAGCGAGGTTAACTTTTAGCCTTTATACAATGTATGGAAATGTATGTGTAGAATCAGTATTCATTCATTCATGCTTATTCAGCTAGTACACTTGTGTGACACGTATGTTACCCACCTGAAGGATCTCATAGTCGGGCACGGTGACGATCTCCGCCTGCGCCCTGAACTGGTACATCTCGTCGCCGTCCTGCTCGTAGTACACGACCGCGTGCTACGATTGATGAGGAGAGACATTAACAGCAACCCACATTGCGACACTAGCATGTAACAAGAAGGAGGCCAGGCCAGCAAAGATTAAAGTTATTAAAAACACCTTGTGCTCGCTGTCTACCACGTTAGGGACCTGACATGACGATGCAATAAATATGAACTATATCTTGAGACATTTTAAGTCACACATTCATTAGACCACTGTTATACATGCATTTATCATCATCATCATTATCACCCTATTGCAGCCCACTGCTGGACATAGACCTCCCCTGGGAGGCTATGCACATAATCCCCACGCTGGGCATGCGGGTTGGGGATCGTGGAACACAGCGTCTCGCATCACTCACACTGCTGCACATATGCAGTCAGGGCATATAGCATTTAATATACATTATATATTTCTAAATACACGGTTATACCGATGATTCTTTTGTTTAATAGATCATTCTAGAATGGAAAGCACGCCTTGGCAAACGTGGTGGAGCAGCCCTCCAGCTGGTGGAGTGAGGATACACGCAGAATGACTGGCAGCGGTGTGCATTGAACAGCTGGAGATCGAACTCAGTGGCGTGCTACTGGACAGACCTGCGTCCAGCAATGGGCGCAAATAGGGTGTTGATGATGATATTGTACACCCAGAAACAACAAATACTCAAACACATCACCTAAGTGTTCGGTCTGGTCGGGAATCGAACGGCAATATACGAGTACCTAACGGCTAATAAATGTTATTGTTACTTACATTGATGCCATCGATCTCAACGGTGGGGAACTCTATCATGAGGTACATGTAGTCGGAGCTTCTCTTCTCCTTCTCATTGATCATCTCAATCTCCCTGAACGTCAGCCGGTCGAGCCAATCGACCTGCGAATATTTATCGACGTTCAGATTTTTCTGTTAGATGATGAAGATGTAAGAAGCAGGCCAGACCACCATCAAGTGTTCACCATCGCTGGTAGATATGTGCAACACTAGATGAGTTGTTAATGTGTTGCCAGCTTTCAAGGACAGTTATTTTAACATTTCTCTTCAAGGAACCTATATCAAGCGCTTTGTGACGAGTAAAAAAAGGGATTTTTTTATGCTTGATCTTACTACTCATCAATTTAACTATTTAGATTTTGGATGGAAAAATATGCTTGGTGTGATGTAACTCCAGCTCCAGCTAATATTGTAACATGATTATTCTTACTTTAAAAGATGCACGAGCACACCTATGTAGTTTCTTTCGCCGCATCTTCTCCATTGTCATCCATTCTCCATGTCAATTCTTCTCGCAAAAATTATGTTCCACGGAATCCATTTGGAATAAATGCAATTTGAATTTTTGATGCCGTTTAGAAAATTAGATTTATGTTTTCGGTTAAAAAAGGCATATGATCTATTAGAATGTATTGTAATGTAGAAATCTGTGTGAGCGAAGCCGCGGGCAAATGCTAGTCGTGTTATACAGTACAGTAATAAGGTCACCTTCGGTATGTGCCCGTTGCGGTGCTTCTTCGCGAGCTTGGCGAGCCGCTGCATCTGCTCCTTGCCTCGATCCGGGGCCTTCCCGGGGGTCTTCTCGCTGCCCTCCACTCCGGGCCACACCCGCAGGTCGAACATGCCCTATAACAGATACCAAAAGT
>DVPF01000265.1:0-10339 GCA_018239045.1 Yanguna cosyra | reverse complement strand
ATTGTAATTCTGTTTAATTATTGATTGCGGTGTATATGGTAACACACGTCAAAGCTGAAAGCTCATTGGATTTACAACAAAATAGTTGCCATTCCATTAAAATAGATCCGCTGGATTTTGAAGTAGGGTGCTTCTGTTATTGAATTGGAGTGCCCATTAATAGCTGAACCCAATATTGAAATTTAAGTATTTTATACGAATAAAAACTCAAAACTTCAATTGATCACAATGTACATATACAGATATAGATACATTTAATACAAGTTGAAATCGCATAAAACTTTAATATAAGTTACTTCTAGCCTTGCCTACTCCCTAATTGGTTTAATCCTTGTAAGCGTGACTTCTGGACAAGAAATTTTATTTTCGATCCCGGGTCGTATTATAAGTATTGTTGAGCTTTTAACTTGACATCTCCAGTAGTAACGCGAAGTCTGGATTTATTCCCGGCAAGGCAAAAATCTCTCCTCCTATTCTATGGGCCCTATAACTCATATAACAGGTGAAGCGAGAGTTTCACACTTCTCTGCCTATTCTTTAACAGCGCTTTTTGCATTATCCATAATTTTGGGTACTTTCACCTACGTTAGATGATCATGTGATAATGTTCCTACTAGAATCCACGCCGTACACACACACACACACTCACGTACACACACACACGCCCACAACACCGTCGCCACTGATGTAATCAATGTAAATTTTCCCTGTATTGGATCGAATTCGCGTTCTATCCCGTTGTCTAATGTGTTATAAAATATTCAATACCTTCGATCCAACGTGAATTATTAATGATTCCCGTCGTAAGTACACAGATCACTTGTTGTATAATGTTTAAACGAAATACGTACTTTACACGACGCATTTTTCTTCTGTGCATAATTTATTTGATTATATAGATAAGGGAAGTGAAACAGAAGAAACTCTCTTGAAAATGACAACGATTAACGCCATAGTCTAACACGCTGAATAAAAATGGGTTGACAATCTTCACACGAAACATTGTGAAGAAATCTCTGCTCTTAATAATTTCGTAACGATGTGTTTCAACTCAGTAATAGCTTATTAACTTTATTAATTCAGATCTTTGAATGCGAAAAATCTTGTCTGGAATTTGAACCTTACACCTAACGGAAATGGAGCCTTAGACTATCATTGCTACTATAATCTGTAAAGATCTGAACATCTAATAGTGCTACTTAGTTACACGATGCACTCTTCTATTGTCAGAAAAATAATCTATCTCCTTGGAGCTATATAAACTATAAATGAATGCATGAGATGGCACCCTCCCACGTTTATGGCATACCGGCGCCTAGACGCTGGCTGTCGCGCGCTGGTGACTCACGGTGTTGCGAGCACTGTTAGACTATACGCGATAAGCGATGTAACTGTACACACAAACGTAACATCACGCCAAAAACATCATTACGCCTAAAACGTAACTTGACGCCTAAAACGCAACTTCACGCCTAAAACGTATTATCACGCATAAAACGTAACGTCACGATTAAAACGTAACATCCAGCTTAAAACGTGACATCACGCCTAAAACGAAACATCAGGCCTAAAGCGTAACATCACGCCTAAATAGTAATTTCACGCCTGTAATACCCGAAGAGGTAGGCAGAGGAGTGTAGTACACTACTCCATTTCACTGTTTACATTTACGTCCCATTATGGAATAGGTGGTAAGACTATTGCCCTATACCGAACACAAATCCACACTCCGAGCCACTAATATAAGTTTCTACTAGAAAATCTGAGTTAGAAAAATCCAATAGTATCTGTCCCGAGATTTGAACGCAGGACCTCTCGATCGGCAGTCGCGCTTGCAACCAACACGACTAACGAGGCAGGCATAATAATGATAAACGCTTTCATTACATTAACAATTCAACAGTCTTACCACTGACACATGTCAACCCAAAACACCTTCACCACATTATACACCTTATGGAGCTAAGAGCTAAAAGCTATTGGTTCCTTACACTTGTATAAGAACCACCCAACCACCACCATGTTACATCTATACGTGGTACCAGGTAGGATAATTCTTACAACAGTAACGGTGAAGGCAGCAAAAGCTATTGACAGAATGAACTGTATACGCACAAGTGATTGCTTGGACCGACCCGGAAATAACATTTACTCAGTAATGCAAATTGAGACTACAAAAGATGGACCTTAAAAACGATAAGTATCATCGTCATTATATCATCATTAAGGGCATAGTCCGCCACATTGACAAAATGGGAGTTGGCACTGTATCATCGTACATACACACATACATATCTTTTCGCCATGTCACTCACGGAGTAGGTAGAGAGCACCGAGTGCCAAATATCTCTATCCTTACAAACCTGTCGTGCTTCGTCTATATTCATCACTCCATACACGCACTCCGGTTTCGGACACTTCTGACTCCCCCATCAGCCAGTATCTAACCTATTCAGTCAAGGTAGATGAGACTTGGTCTCCTTCGGCATCTATCGTCGTCCTATCATCCTATTAAACGTAACATCACTCCTGTAATCTACTGAGAGATAGGCAGAGGAGTGTAGTACACTCCCACGTTACACCAGTTACTTTTACGTCCCATTGTGGATTTTCTTATTATATATATTTTTTCTTATCAATATTGTCTTTGTTGTAATTTTTCGAGGAAGCTTATTAATAAAAACGTAACATGAGATGTCCACGTTTACGGGGAAACTTATTAATAGCATTTCTTTTGTGATGTCTTCTGGATAATTGTCTTGTTGGTCGAGTGGTTGCAAGCGCGACTGCTGATCGAGAAGTCCTAGGTTCAAATCCCGGGTTGGGTACTATTGGATTTTTCTGCCTCAGATTTTCTAGTAGTAATTGCTCGAAGCTTAGATTTGTGCCCATATTAGATTACATGACAATCGGCTCACCACCCACTCCATAATGGGACCTAAACGGAACTGATGAAACGTGCGAGTGGAGTAGGTACTACACTCCTCTGCCTACCGCTCAGCAGATTACAGGAGTGACGTTACGTATCCGTTTGATATGGGAAAAAATTGTTTACACTTACCTATATGAAATAGACGTATTGAACCTTACCTACAAAGTCATTGTATAAAGTTGATTTATGTGTGGTGGAATCGAACGAATCTATATTTTTTCCGTTATTGAAGTAGGGCTTTATTGGAAACGAAACAAGTATACTATATTCCTTTGTAGTCTGATTATTTATTACGGGCATTAAAATTTGTTTCAAATTGCCCTTACGTGACATGTACAATGTGTACCCGGCCTTACATCCTTACGTATTACCCTATCTGTATACGCCATTCCTAAATAACGCGTGTGTAAAGATATGGGTAGTCTCATAATTCTTCAAAATCCACACGAGGTACGATGGAGGAGCTTTTTTATCCTTCCCTCAGGCACTAGACGCTTAAGCTAGGAACACACTTGACCGAGTTTCGCCACTTCCTTTCTCTTGTGCCTAGCCTTAGTTAGTTTCCCGGTACTTGGGAGTTAAGAACTACCCTTTCAGCTCCACTACTCGCCTGTAACTATAAAACATGACTTTCACTTTTAATAGCAATATCGTCAGCTTTAACTACTTTGTCACTTGATGGTATTCGAAATGTAGCTTAGGATGAAGCACGATTGCCTAAAAAGTGAATATTTGTTATATAACTTATATCATGAATATTTGTTGTATAATTTATATTGTTATATTGTTGTATAATAGTTGTCTTGAATTGTACGATTGTACAGTAGTTTTGTTGGTTGTACGAATGAGGCAAAATGGACTGCATTACCATATGTTAGATATTATTATCATATCGTCACGTCAGATAAATCACGTGATAGGCAGGAAGCCCCGGGTGCCCAATTATGTATCCCTACAAACCTGACGGGTTTCTTATACATTCAAAACTCTCTTCATACACGATGCATATTAGATGTGTCGTTGAACACAACATCCCGATTCAGAACTGATATTAGATAGTTTAGATGTTTTTGCTCCCAGGATTAGAACTCGAAACTCGGTGACAAACACTGCTGTGTTTATGCCTCGGCAATTAAGTCTTAGTGCCCTTAAAACTCAGAATTTTGTTTTCAAAAAAATCAAGTCGCGCTAATGCTCTTCGTATTTCGTGAGAAAATCGAAAGTATACACTGCGTTAATTTGGGTCGGCACATTAAATTCTCCGTTGGCAAAAATTATACTACAAATTTCACTTATTCCAACAAAACAAAAATAAGCAAAGAAAATCCTTATTGTCACATAAGTGCATTAGATAATTTTCATTACCCCATAGTTATATAATGATTTCATCAGCTCGCTTCTCGCTTGTGATGACGGCGGTACCTAATTCAGGTGTTTTATGAGGGTATCGTGTGACTTGAGGCAATATAAGCGCTTTTTTATATTTCAGCGAAAGCTATATAGTTTTCTTAATCAAAAAGGAAAATTTTTATGGCTTTATTAAAATGAAAATTGTTATTTGAATATTAAAACGCGGAGGTTTTGTGACCACGCGTGCTGATGTTAAATGCAAAGTTCAAGAAATTAAAAAAAATTATAGTAAAAATGTAACTGATGAATATAATACACGTGATATACATATGTAACCGCAGATCCAATAACCATTGGAGTAGATGTGTTCTAGATTGAAGGTTACGACTAGGAAAAGGAAAGGCGCCATCCAGTAGTAGAGTGGCGATATACGAAAAGTGTCTAGTAGCGGTTGGATGCAAAGAGCTGAAGATCGAGCTCAATGGCGTGGTATCGGAGAGGCTTTTGCCCAGCAGTGGACGGTAAAGTGCTGATGATGATGATGATGAAATAAGCAACAATCATATAGGTATTTGCAAGATGAATGTATGAGCTACAAGTTTTCAATACTTTCTGTTATGTATGCAACAATGACACGTGTATTTCGCTGAAGGGGTGAGCAGAGAAGTGTGATACTCCCACTTTTCACTAATTATAAGACTCATCTAATAGAGGGTGAATCTGTCGACATACAGCGGGCACAAATTCAAACTCCGTGCTACTATTAGGAATTTCAAGTTAGGAAAACCCAATATTACGTTACCCGACCAGAGGATCGAATCCGGGACCTCTTGCAACCACTAGACCAACGGGGCTGTGCTGTATATCTATGTTTGTGTTAATTGCAATAATTGTATATGTGTATGTTGGTATAATTCAAATCCACAAGGCCTGTTATTGCTGCAATAAATTATGAAACACGTGTCATGTTTCAATAAGTCACGTGTGTGTTTAATTGTAGCCTGAAACGCCTCATGTGTTTTATAGCACTTATGTGAAATTACACAAGTATGTTAACAGATATGCTGTATGGACGAACTGCTCTTTAATACTGTTTTGTTCTATACTCCCCTATTTCTCGACTCTTATTAATTTTTATTGAAACAGTATAGCTCATATCCATGGAATAAACGTAACATCGCGCCTGTAGTTCCCGAAGAATTAGGCAGAAAAGTATAGTACACTCCCACGTTATAGAAGTTACGTTTACATCCCTTTATGAAATAGGCGGTGAGCCCATTGCTATACACCGAGCACAAACTGAGACTCCGAGCCACTACTAGAAAATGGAAGTTAGAAAATCCCACTAGTACTCGACTCGGGATTTAAACCAAGCACCTATTGATCGGCAGTCGCACTTGCAACCAACACGGCCAACAGGCAGTCAACATCCACGGCAAAATTGTTTAGAAAATATCTTAAAGCTATAAAGTGGTATAATGCGCATAATATAAACAAACAAACAAGCTTGCATTGAATCGAATCACACATTTTGGTAACGGAATTATAAATCGGATTACTCAGGCTCGTGCGAGAGATTCTAAAATACATGAACACATATAGATAGGTATATTTAACAATAGTGAACGCTGTGGGACTCGTAACTCACAACAGTATGTGTATTTGAGTTATTGACACTGCAATAACACAACCACGCTGTCCCAGCGACAATTGGTAAGATCTTTAGCGAGTCTTACAAAACGTTTAAAACCATAGTTTGCCAAATACTGCCAACTGTCCGAAGTTTATAGAAGTGTTTATATCGCTTGTATACTTTAAAGCTTAATGTTCAAATATTTGCCATAATAACCATCGTCTGAATATGTGAGAAAAAGAGGCTTATTGCCATAATCATCGCAGAAGAAAATTTGTTATGGTCAATCACCCACTCGAAAAGCAAATTCACCCAATTGCTGAACTCAATTTTGGTATCGCGATGGTAGGTGGTTGTCGCGGGAGCATGCACCACCAAGTTATCGGGGTTCGGTGTGGTGCTGGGGTATACTTATAGGCTCCTCGAATTATTATCCATACAATACAATACACCCAAAGAAAGAGGAAGAAAATACATTGGAAATGCAAAAAAATTGACAGTACAAAAAAGACGGTCTTATCGCTAACAAGCGATCTCTACCAGACAACAGATAGCATTAAGGAACCCCAGATCCATTTTATTACTGTGGAGAGGTTAACCGACTGGCGCGTTGGAGACCGTGAAAGAAGGCGCAAAATTTCCCGCCGTTTCGACAAACAACATAGGGCAGTACATAGGGACATTTTAGCCTATTCGATTATCCCTTATTTGTCCATCGCCTCTACCATTAAAGTGTATTAATGATGGAAGTCCCCACAAAACAAAAATGTCGTCCTCACCGTATGTCTGTTAAACTAGGCAACTGTGGAACACGAAATGAATGTCTGCTCACAAAATTTATTTCTCATATCATTGTTATTATAATCTTAAACCTATAAGCCTTGAACACAGTGCATACACTCCTTAAGACAGGAAACGTGACACGAAACAAAAACTCGTACAGTAATCCCCCTATGTGGTAACACGTACAATATATCTGTGATATGGGTTCGATGTAACTTTTCCGACATTTCCAATAATATAATTATCGGAGTCCGTTTATAGTGATGTCGATGAATCGTACAATTCCTGGATTGGTATTTATTTGTTATGTATCTATAAAATCTACCTCAGCGCATTAAGTGGAACCACCTAGTGCAGTTATATACATAACAATATAAGCAAAACAATAATGCTTCATGTTTGTGCTATTTCTATAGAAATTTACAACGATATTAAGAAGAATGTTTATGGTGTACTTAAGATTAGTTGACTGCCTCGTTGGTCGAGTGATTACAAGTGCGGCTGCTGATCGACATGTCCTTGATTCGATTCCCGGATCCGATACTAGAACATTTTTGTAACTGTGAATTTTTAGTTGGAATTTGTCGTAGTGACTCGGAGTTTGGATTTGTACCTGGTATATAGCAATAGGCTCACCACGTATTTCATAATGGGACGTAAACGAAACTGGTAAAACATGGGTGTGTACCATACTCCTCTGCCTAACTCTTCGTGGATTCCATGTGTGATATCACGTTTTCGACTTAAGAGTATGTACTTCTCTAAGGCAGAAACCGAGAGAGTAATACCGTGTGAAAGCGACTTCAGTTTTAAGGCGTTGAATGTCACAATGTCACTAGTAGCAAATAGAATGTAGAGTATGAATAAAAGCACGATATAACTCTACAATCTCTAGCAAAATCCCCACCAGTGATCGCTGAAGCGGCTTCCGCAGTTTCAGCGCTCAATCCATCCATTCGCACACATTACGCGTCCGGTGCTCGCATTCGCATTAATTCGTATTACGGTTACACCCGCCATGACGTAATTAAAACCTGCTCATCTGTTTTTGCCGCGCATTATCTTGGTAAGCAAAACATTGTACACATGTGTTTGCAATTGTTGATCAGTGTTCTGAATTGATGTTTTATGACCGGGCATTCAATAAGCAATATGGAAATAGAGAAGAGCGGCAACCAATATTGCAAGAGGAGAAATTATGAAGTAAAAATTTCTGTGATTTTGCTTATTGGATCCCGAATTTGTAGATCGACAAAATTGGATATTCATATATTTATTCTTTCGTAGTACACTATTTATCACTTGTAGTTTCGCTGGCTATCCCGTTGAAATTATCGATTTTCCCGCTGTATAAAATGTATTTATAATCCATAAATTTTACCAAATTTCCTTAGAAATTGTGCCTCGTTGGTCGTGTTGGTTTCAAGCGCGACTGTCGATTCAGAGGTCGGGTCGATCCCGGGTCTCGTACTATTGGATTTTTCTAATTTAGATTTTTTAGTAGTAACTCGGAGTTTGAATTTGTGCCCGGTATATGACAATAAGCTCACCATCTATACCATAATAGGGCGTAGAAGTAATTGGTTGGAACGTGGGAGTGTACTACACTTCTCTGCCTCCCTATTCGGAGATTATAGGCGTGATGTTACGTACTGCTTTCATTATTTCTGTTCATTAGTATTCAAGATTCAAAACAAGTCTACTAAAGTCTATCCTTAAATCGAAACAGGGTGAATATTTTTAGATTTTCCGTATGTGATACTACTTTTTTTATTGAAAAGTCTGGTATGCAAACTTTTGACATCCAGAAACCTTACAAAAATGGCTAGCAGGAACGAAGCCTACCGAGGTGTACCACATCCTGTTCATAATTAACAATGTTCCGATTTTAAAATAATTTTAAACATAAAGTCGGGATTTCATAAAGTCGGATTCGGTTAACAGCTTTTGGTTAAATCGGTAATTACAGTATGTATTCATATGAGAAACGAGAAACACTTAATACATGCTGCCTTAATACCTTTCAGAATTATGTACTAATTCATTTTGATTTTAAACCTACATCGATACATACGAACAGAAGCAATATGTTTTAATTACTGTCCCGAAAACAATCAATTTAGGCTTATGTTGGTTTCTAATTTCAAACTTTAAGGATCGTTTTACACGAAAACATTATAGTTCTCATAATTTCATTATAAACATGTATTCATACACCTTTAACTTAGTACAATCCGTGAGCATTTACACATTTACATATAAGTATTCTATCTAAATAAAGTAAAGTTTATGTAAAAGTCACTTCAATTTGAATAATACTTACAACTGAGGGGGCATCAATGAATGTATGACACAACTCATAGAAAATATTAACATGAATCAAAAGGAAAAAAATATAAATTAAGATATGTTAGTGTTCCAAACATAAAAAGGCCTTTACCAAATCAAACGTGTAAAAGTAGGGGTACGTAAAAAGAAATTTTATGTAAATAACACTAAAATAATTGACCATTATCAATATCCCGTAAATGGCAACCCTAAACTTTATTTGCTTCTCTGTATTACAGTTGGAATTACACGTTTCATATATTACTAATAGAGAGATCGTAGAAAACTAATATTTTATGAAGGATCTAATAACGGAATATTGTTATTATGAGACATAACAATAGTCTGTCAACATAAGGAAAGACAAATATTCCAGTTAAACATATAACATTTTATACTCTGTAGCTTAACATTAGATTTTCGTTTCTTGTCGGAATTTTAGACCTTCAGGACCTGTAAAGAATATTAGCATTATCTAAAATTTAAATGCATCATTTCAATAAATTACTGCGTTTATTTATTATTATGTAAAATACTAGTAGGTTTGTAAAAGAGGGCCTAATCGCTGGTGAAGCAATTTACGCCTATCTTTGCCGCTAAAGTCGTCATCAAAAAATCTCACGTATAAGTCGCGCTCTATAAAACGCTCGGTATTATATTATCTGTCATATCCATTCCATTTACTGGAATGTGACAGCCCTAATTCTTATCCTCTTCTTTCTATTACAATCGAAATTATACGCTCCCGATAAAAGCGATAGAGCGCTCACGAGAACAGCACTAACGTATATACTTTATGGTACGTAACCTTATGTCGGAATATGGTAATGACAGTTGAATGATAATGAAAATTCATGTCGGCTTAGTAATTCGTATTGTGACTAGACGCATATTCTGTTCCTGCGATGTTCTGCGTTTGGCCTACACTCGATTGGTTGATTCATGGTGCTGACGCGTGCAAAGTTGTAATATTGGCAGAGGAATTCGATGCGAGGAATCCGCAACCAACTATTGCTGCTGAAGGTAAAGATTACTGTGAAAGTGCGGGTTAGTTTAACGTAACATCACGCCTGTAATCCCCGAAGAGGTAGGCAGAGGAGTGTATCACATCCCCCGTTTCACCAGTTACGTTTAGATCCCATTATGGAGTAGGTGGTGACCCTATTAAGTATTGCCAGATATCGGGCACAAATCCAGACTCCGAGCCACTACTAGAAAATCTAAATTAGAAAAATCTAACAGTATCTGACCCGGGAACCGAACCCAGGACCTCTTGATCGGCAGTCGCGCTTGCAACCAACACGAGCAACGAG
>DVPF01000264.1:0-10340 GCA_018239045.1 Yanguna cosyra | reverse complement strand
GTTTAAAGGCAACTCCATCTATCGACTACCGTCAAAGGTACAATATCAAATATCTATAAAACATTGGAGAATGTATAGCTTGGTAAGTCTAGCTTGGCTATAGCCTTCATGTATTACTATTTCCCTCTGAACTTAATATGAAACGCAAGAAAATCTATCCGGGGCTGCCATTAAAAGAACTTGTAGTGACGTGAATAATTTGGAGATATTTTATTGCTATGCTTATATATATTTATATTGAAATTTAAAATATTGATAGTAGCCTTCGTCGGATTTCCTTGTGTTGTTTCTTATTAAGTTTATAGGGAGTAGAATAACTGTTATTGCCACATCTACATCTTCGAAGAGCAAATAGGTAGGTACGTAAGGAAGTGCTATGAAAACGAATACTCTGTTGTTCATTTGTGCTACTCTGTGAGAGATCTAATCAACGTATATGCAACTAATACGTTAATTATCCCTCGTCACATAAATTATTTAACTCGGGGGTTTTTAAATTATTTAATCCTTTTTCAATTATATTTTCACCGTCGTGAGTTTTTTCCAAAATTTTTAATTTTTGTTTTATATTTCGAATTTTTTAAAGATCATAGGTACATACATTATACAAAACAAGTTAGTCAAAAATTACAAACAAATGTTTACTGCAACGCCCCCTGGTGAGTTGTTACCGTAAAATCTATCTAAGAACATGCACCAATCAAATCAAAACCTATCACTGAAAACCGCATTAAAATCGGACTAGTGGTTCTGGAGTAAAATGGTAACATTGGTTAGCATAAACGAACACACACAAACGTGCTGTCATCCCAAACGCACATACCGTCTCCGTTCCATTGTGGGTAAAAATTATGAAATATGAAAAGTGTTAGGCGGTGCGGAGTTCGCCGGGTCAGCTAGTAGTAATGTTAAATCACCTTTTTATCTGTAAATGCTTTATAAAATGTAAACACTTCGTAAGTTAGGGTTGATTAATGATAATTGTTAATGCACTTACTACACGTAAGTTGAGACCTTTTTTCCAATTCTGTATTATATGATAAGATGTAATGTACACTGTAATGTACACCCTTCCTACAATATTTTACTATATAATCCACAACCCTTGAATGTTGCATACATTGAATGACAATGAAAATAACACAGAATAATTATTATTAGTCAGTAAATATTTATGACCAATAAAAGCCACTGTACTTTAATTACTATATTGAATATAAATGTTATTATGACAATGACTGATATGAAGTTGTAGTAAACGGATTATATATCAATGCAGAATAAGTGTATGTTTTATTGAACTATGCATTAAGCTATGGCATTAGCGGAATGTCCATACATTTAAGTGTTTGTGCATGTACATATTTGCTACATTATATCTTATAACAAATATGACTTGCGAAAGGATTGAAAGCAGGTGAAGTCAAAATTTACAAGTATAGAAGAATCTTTACAAATTTGTATTAAAAAAATATTTTTTGAGGTAGTTCGTTACTGTAATCGTAAAGACTGAAAAAAATAAGTACTTATCTGCAAATTTACTTTAAGTCTTCTAGAAGTTGAAGAGCAGCTTTTGAGCAAAGAAGTTCATAAGCTGCTTTATGATAATGTACAGAAGAATTGTTAATGAAAGCCATTTTTTATATGAATTCAGTATGTTTTGTTTGTGTCCAAGACTGAATGGATAGATGGATTCATTTATTTCTTGAAAATCTAAGTTATTTAGGAGTACAACTAAGTTTCCGCCATTTTTGGCCAAAAAAATAATGTTTATTGTAAAAGAGCGATAGTTTAAAATTAATCGAAGTATTGTCCATCACTAGAAACAATTTTTTCCCATCTTTCAGGCAGCGTTCGGATTCCACTTCTGAAGAACCCCATATCTTTGGAGGCTATCCACGAATTAATCCATATTTTGGTATCTTCGTATGATGTGATCCGCTGCTCCTACAGAGCATGTACTCTTGACCGGAACAGATGATACTCGGAAGGCGCAATGTCTGGTGAATACGGCGGGTGGGGAAGCACTTCCCAATCAAGTGTTTTCAAATAATTTTTCACCGGAACCGCTACATGCGGACGAGCATTTTCATGTAGAAATATAATTTTGTCGTGTCTTGAATAATTTTGAGGGTGTTGTTCCTTCGGAGCTCCGCTCTATCTCATTAAATGTGTTCGGTAGAAAGTCCCAGTGATTGTTTCGCTTGGGTTAAAAGCAACTCGTAGTACATCGCACCTAGCTTACCCCACCGAATACACAGCATGAGTTTTTTCCATCAATATTCTATTTTACTGTGGATGTTGACGCGTGGCCAGATAGTCTCCATGATTTCCTTCGCTTTAGATTAACATAATGTATCCACTTTTCATCACCAGTGACGACTGATGAAAAAATCTTTTTTTTGTGCCTAGCCAGTGGCATTTGACTCATTCATAATCAGTGTTCAACATCTCACGGCTTTAATTCGTATGGAACCCAATTGCCTTGTTTATGAATCATTCCTAACGATTTTAAACTTTGTTAGACTGCTTACTGGGTTACTTCTAAAGTAAATGCAAGTTTCTTTTGTATTTGAGACGAATCTTCCTCCATAATTCCTCCAATTCTGAATCTGAATTTTTGGCCTTCCACTGCGATCTGTCTTCTTCGTCAAAATCACAGTTTTTAAACTCCTGAAACCACTCACAACATGTTCTCTCACTCAAAGCAGCCTCATTATATGCTTCTACGACTAATCGATGCGACTTAGCTGCGGAATTTTTTAAATTAAAACAGTAAATTAAAAGTTCCGGCAAATGACGCTTATTAAAATAAAATTGAGACATATTTAGATTTGAAAAAAATTATGCTAATACGAAATTATTAATATAATAAACCCTATCATATTATTAATTTCGTAACATAACCCAGGTTGTTCTTGAATGAGCAACCTAATTTTCAAGTCAGTTATCATCTCCGAATTCTAACGTACGCTTCGTGCCATGGCATCTCTCTCAAAACGGCGGAAACTTAATTGTACTCCTATGAATAATATACTAATAATATATTTGGTGAGATTAATAAGGCTGTAGATAAAAATTGTAAATGAGTTATTTATAATATCTAATAATTATACTATTATTAAAACCCAAAGTGAATTACACGATCTTGAAGAAAAAATAGTTTACAATTTGATTGAAACATAAGTATTTTTTCCATACACTAGGTACAAGTCGGGATGCTGTACTACTACTGAGAATTTCAATTTTTAAAAATAACCCAACCCACGGATCGAACTCAGGAATATTATTAACATTGAATTAAACATATTTGCGTTAAGTTTTCTATGTAAAATACTTTTATTGCTAAAGTGACACAACTTCCGTTAACAGTGGTAATTTATGTTACACCAAATGAATTGCGAAAATATTTAGGAGCACTGTAATGTAAGATGAGCCAAAGAGAAATCAGAACACCACCTAACTTTCCTCGAAGCATTTGTTTAGGAGACCACCTTTTCGTGCCTGATATTAAGCGTTTGTAAAGTTAGGAATTTCAAAGGTTAAGATTTTCAGCGGACTTGACATCTTTTGAGTCTTGTTAACTTTTTAACTGTGAATGTCTTATAAGCTTAGGAATATTGAAAACGTAAAAATGTTATGGTGGAAATATAAGAAAATAATCTAATAGAGACTTACTAAAGACATCAGAATGGAGTTTAATAGTTTTTAATAGTTTTCGAACAACCAGAAGATCTGTAACGTTGTGGATTAATATTTGATTTGAAAATTATTTCAAATTACATAATCGTTTGTCCTGTTAAATCTACTCAATAGTATATTATTATATAAACTTATAGTTTATTAACATGCAATATTCACTAATACACATTTTCATATTTCCCCCACCCATAAACTGCCAAATTTGGCAAGATTACACAAACATAACGTAACATCACGCCTGTAATCTCCGTAAGATTATGCATGCATGGAAAAAGAAATCAAGAAAATCTAAAAAAAATAGGGGCGATTTCTTGTCGCTTTATAATTTCTTGCTAATAATAGTTACACATAATATACAAATGAACACAAGAAATAACTACAATAAGGGAGTCTATGAAATGAGAGAAATTTAATACAGTGCAGATACTCGTATATCCCGGAGGAAACTTGGTTTTGACCGGAAGCGCTTACATGAAACAAAAAACACACAAAATACGAAAGTAAATTCGTCACATACACTCCTCATGTCATTTTCACAGTTGTTGAGGCATATCGTATTGAAAACTCAAAACTGTATCTCGTTTCATTTATTTTGCATCCTGTCTTCTTTATTTTACGTTTTTGGACATCAAGTACTGTTCCGCATTTAAATTTTGTTTGTTTGACCCATGTACTGTTCCATTCGTTTTTCTATTATAATCGAAAATGTCATAGGCAGCTTGTTTGTTTGCATTTCTAGGCTGAAGGTCTTGGAGTGCGATATAGCGATAAATCTGAGACGCCAAAGCGTCTCCCAAGTAGGTCAACACCAAAGCACCTGCCTGTCGCCGAAATGCCGCTGAGGCGAGCCCCTTCAAATGCTAGTCTGTTTGAGGATGCACCGATAGTGCTGCGGTCTGGCTTCGTTTTGGTTGAACTAGCGGTGGTATGTTTGTTGAATGTTACTAAGCAATACATGTTACCGCTTCAAATGTTGTAATTAGGTTCTGTTCAGGTGTACGTCCAGGACCGGTCGTTGATCTCCCGTTGGAGGGGAAACAATGCAGCGTATTCAGCGAACGTAAATATTCTTAACTACCAACATGTCGGTATTCTTTTCTAATTTTTACCAAACAAACCACATCGTAGCCTTGGATACGATTCCTGGCAGCATTGGTATGTATAAATTGAAATGGCATGTTCAGTAGTTTCATTCCCTTTACGCTTTCCTCTAACCGTTCCAACGTTGTTTCCGCCAACAGGATTCTTCTAGATCTAGACAATATACCTGAAATATTCTGAGGAAAGATACTATTTCATTCCAACGTGGCGAATTAAAGTTTGTACTGATCTTGCCTGAGCTTGTCATGTTTGATTTATGACCACAAAGTTTAAGCCAAAAAAATTGCGTAAACTACAAATTGATTTATTTTTTATTGTACATAAAATACTTATTCATATAATGGGATAATAGGAGACCGGAAAATTATATCGTTTTAATACATTCCAATAAAGCTCGTTATTCACCAATTTACTATATATGTATGTATTTCAAAGTGGAGCCAAAGGATTATATATTTAAGGAGACTTATTTTCTTAAAAAGAACTTAAAACTTAATTGATAATGCAATATTGGTAAAAATTAGTAACCAAATACCACATGAAATCAGTTACTGCCAAAATCATTAGCGATATTTCTCCACATATATTACACATGGGTAAATGTCAGATGTGACTTTCTAAATTAAATTCGTAAATTTTTATCTTTCTGACTCTCATTGACTACGAAGCCCAAAGACTAGACAATTTTACGTTAAGTAAAGATCTGGAACAAAATCCGTGTAAAACAATATATAAACAAAGGAACTATCTAAATTGCTTACCATCCAGAAATATTGCCAACACATCAGTTAAGTAAGCAGAGCAGATAGTCTATTGATGTCTTGAGGACGTATGTAGATATGAAAACTGGGTTCTGTTTTATTTCCAGAATACAAAAAGCAGTTGTTCTCTGCCAGTAAATAATCAGGAACTAATCTTACGTTAGGTTTTGCATCACAAAAGACTCTCTTTTCGGTTAGTGGAATATTCGCGTAATCACGCACCATTTTTAATTGAAAAAAGCGTCCAGTAAATGTCGATAGACAGGCATTATTTTGCAACTGGACAAAACCAGAAAAAAACTGGCAAAAATTCAAGTCGCCGGTCACACTTGTCGTATCCGACATCCCGTACATTGCAATAATTTGATAACATCAGCGAGCTAACTCCAAATATATCGCACAAAACCCATTTCTGGTTAACCCATGCAGCATTGGAAATTTGCGCTGTGAATGGATTAAAGTTAGTTATTGGTAACCAGGGGGAATGCATAATTGATTAAAAATAAAAACTGGTAAAATTGTATTCCTTTCAATTAATTGAAATAAAACGATATTGCAGTCCGGTTCTCAAAATAGTTTTTTGTTTTTTAAACAAAATATTTGACATACACATAGGTAAATATATCAATCTCTTTACAGAATGTTTTGGATTTTTGAAGAATCTATGTTCAATTCCAATTTTCATTTTTATCAATACCATTGCATTTTCATAAATGTCATGTAATCATTTATGGAATAAAAGACATTCATTTACCTACATTTACATTTTGTACATTTACATTTACATTTTGTACATTTACATTTACGTTCATTTACATTTTGTAAATAGCGCATTTCATTTACTCTCTTGTTTACCATAAGCTTCGTCGGTACCCAGTCTCCTATAGGAGTTTTCACTTGGCTATTCTCGGGACGTCGAACCTCCAGTTACTTTACCATTAAACCATCGTTGATACATCGGCCATACATGTTCATTTCATCTGGATGTGCACTTCACTGTATCGTTGACTCTTTGACCACTTATCCCATGAATAAAACCCAGTCATTATGTCGCTATGGTGTAAAAAGATAGTTTTATTTTTTACAACAGAAATGACACGGACGGGCGCGAGTTCCTTTAGAAGGGTGCTGCGATCTACGGCTAATCAGGTTTAATTTTCTCGTATATAAATCCCGAGGGTTTGTCAATGTCTCTGATATTCTATTGTTTCTATAGGCTACCTTTATGAACAAGCGCTTGAACATCAACGACAAGCGACTGAACCTGTCGATCTGGGACACGGCCGGCCAGGAGAGATTCCATGCTTTGGGCCCCATTTACTACCGCAACTCCAACGGCGCGATTCTGGTGTACGATATCACCGACGAAGATTCGTTCGACAAAGTAAGTATTATTCACTATTTGTTACTTGTATAAATGTATCAAACACACAAGATTTACCTTTCGTGAGTTTGGTCGTTGTATTAAAAGTTTTTTTCCACCACTATTGTAAAATTGGTAGGGGATATGTATGGGTGTGGGAATAAAATTTCCCTTAAATACTACCAAGGATAGTGGTTGGTGGTGGTTATTGGAGGAAATCTAGGTTCGCAGACTACGTACCCCTCAGGGAACAGAATTAAATTGGAATGATATCACACCTCGTACCGAGGGGTAGAGGTTCGAGAACACTCTCCTATACTACTATATATGAAATAGCGGCAGGTGCCTATAACAAGTTTTTCCATAAAAGGCATACCTATCACTTCTGCCATTTAACTGAACCAAGAATACAAAAAACATGACATGTCGCCTGTAGTTTCTGAAGAGGTAGACAGAGGAGTGGAGTAGACTCCCAAGATTACAATATCGAATAATAAGTTTTTTGCCGTATATTTGCCCTCCTGGAAAAGTTACACATATTGGTCCTACAATTCCGGGAGTTGAGACTTTTCTCCTTTTTTGGGATTTTTAGATTTTCGTTTTTGAGATACTGGCAGAAAACCGAAGCCTTCCTTTGTTTTTTAGTTAATTGTTTATAATTTTTTCAATTTTAGCGACGGGAGTTTCTTTCTTTTTCCAAAATATCATTTACATGCTATTCCGATTCAATAGAAATCTCGTTCATATTTTTCTGAGACTGCTAAAATAAGTCGACGAAAAAGGAACTTGTTTACTAGACTATTAGCAAATAAAAAGACGTTATCGTTAAAATTGTAAGCCCTTTTAAGAAGCTTTTCGCGCGTTTCCATGACGACCTTTAATACTAAGCTTTACCAACCTTCGCTTTATTACAAATCACAGTAGATATTTTTCCATCAATTTATTGCGAAGGAGCTGGAAAATATCTCTAAGGAAAATTATTTAATACTATCCAAATAACTTTATGTACACAAGATCATAAGCCTCAACTCGCTAATTGGGGCGAGGCCGGGCGAGGGAAGTTTCATCCACGAACTATATTTTGCATTTATATAGCATTCGTTGCTTTAAATTGTTACGAAAACGAAAGACGGGCAAACTTCTGCATGCAAAACTCAATCTTTAACTATCGATTATTTTATCTTGACCGCCACGTTCCCCTTTCTACTTTAAGGCTGACTATGAACTATAGTAGCAATCAGCATTGATTATAACTATTCAACGGCTTTTTCTGTCAAAGACCGTTTACTAATTTCAATTGCTGATTTGTGCAAAGTTTAAATAGATAGGATAGTTCTATTTGAATTGATCGCCCTTATCGACAGTCTCCGTTGGTTCTGGTTTGTTGATGATTCTATAACTTCTGTTTTGGATATGTAATTAATAATAATAGGATGCATTCACAAAAATTATATATTATCTCGTTTAACTCGTATACTCGTGTGGAAGTTTTGTAAGACATAGAGTATCTTCACGAATCACTGACCAAACCATTAAGTAACTCTACGAATTATGTTGTGAAAATTAAAAAGACACCTGTAACAAAAATATTATTATCAATTATTGAGACCATTATTTAGATAATATTTGCAGTTGTCTCAAATGATTTTTTTAATAGTCTAAAACAAATTCGTCTGATTACAAAACCGACAATAACCAATTGAATTGGTACTTCAGCTTTTAATAAAATATTAACCATGTCGTAACTACAACATCGAAGCCTATTGTCAATGAACATTTACAATTGCCCTCGCTTATTGTAAACAATATGTTTATATATCCCAACGTGAATAAATAACTACTAGTATAGAAATATTGCTGGCGCAGTTCATCCGCCTATCGTGTAATATTTTATATTTTTCAAATGAATTTTTTCTATGAATTTATTTTCTCCTCTGTTTATTTTCGTTATTCTCTTTAACCTATGTTTTAACGAAGGTGAGCGCATGTTTTTTTTATTCGAAATGTTACATCGAAACAGTGTTTATTTTTCGTGACGAAAAAGGAATAAATTTACTTTGTATTACAGTCCGTAGAGTAGTAGAATGTTTGTTTTTTCTAAAGCAATAGAAACCTTTGTTCGGGTAACTTGCCTGAGGCAGTTGTTCTAGTTACTAGATGTACTACGAGTATATTGAACGGTAACTAGACACCCACGAAAGCCTCATATTTGTCTCCAGGGGTAACAGCGATTCTACGATTGAACTCACCTCCCACACACGTGTACCACTGTTTGTCTCCAAACGGAAGTAACACCTCCGCATATTATTGACGCCCAATACCTCTGACAGCTTCTGAGGTGGAAAGGTTACCATTGTAATAATATGTTTTTTCCTTCATATCAGTAGACGCCAACGAAAGTTTTAGACGAAAGTCGCGTCATACAATTAACTGTCAATTTTTCCTCGCATGTCTAAACCATTTAACTTGTTCTATACAGAATATAATCGTCTGTAAAAGGCATACTGTGAAGTGAATTCTTTGTTAGACTGTTGTACGCAGTTTAGTTTTTAATTTGAATATCTTAGATGATACTCGTTTTACTTGTTTCTTTCATAAAGGAATAAAACGGCTACGTTTTATTTACGGGTGATAATTTTATTTCCTCATTTAAATATTAACGATGTCTTTCGAGACTGAAACTCTTTTTCTTATTTTGCATTGTGTGTGAGTGTTTGTGCAATGATTCCCTTCAAATTATTGACTTAACATGACGCCTGTAATCCACGAAGACGCAGAAATTTTATTAGAAAATTTAACTTAGAAATAGCTAATAGTAGCCGACCCGGGATTTGAACTCAGACCTCTCGACCGGCAATCGCGCTTGTAACCAACACGATCAACGGGGCTGTTAAATGATTAAACTTACCTATATTAGACTATTATACTTTTGACAAGAGAAAATCGAGCTATCATTTAAGTAAAGTTACTACTCTGTGTGCACTACTCGTTTATGTCATATCCTTTGTGGAACTAATTTAACTGAATACTTTCGCTGAAGACCTCGTCGCTCTCATTCAATTTATAGAGATTAGATTGCGCCTTATTGAAAAATTGGAAATATTTTGTACGTCGAAAGGAACTGGATGATGTTAATGCTATTTATTTTTTGCTATTATCCTAGAAACTTCTTTAACAAACGTTTCTGCTACAGTAATATTCAGTCATATTTTTGAAGTCGGAAGTTGCAGTGTGTGTGGCCGCAAATGTGCTGCAAAAATCCGTTATGTCAGTCACATGAGAACACACCAACGAAGCTGTCACTAGTCCGTAGTCACTGTGGCCGAAAACGGTCAAGACATCACATATTCTTCACAGTGTCAACGAGACTGTTGTAAGTTAAAGTGATTTCAAAAGAAAATGCAAAATAATAT